>LOJH01010678.1:22631-41694 GCA_001685095.1 Ellobius talpinus
CAGCAGAGCAGTGGAGGCTCCTGGAGGGTGATGCTCCCAGAGGCAGCATAGATGCTCTATCCCCATCCCACACCTCTCCCTGTGCACCTCATCTCCTGTATCCTTCATAATATCCTTCCTAATGAACCACTTTGTTCTCCTGAGTTCCGTGAGCCACTGGAGCAAAGAAATGGGAGCCAAGGAAGTGGGAGAGCTCAGATGTGTAGGTGTTTGGGTTAGAAGCACGGATACAACAGCAGCCTGGGGCTTGGGACTGGCAGTGAAAGTTGGGTGAGGGTTGACCCCTCAGCCTATGGCATCGGGTGCTCTCTCCAGGTGCCTAGCATCAGGATCCAGTTAGCAAATACCAAGCTGGTGTCATTGTTTTGTAATTGGTTGCTGCTGGCTAGAGCTAGCCTCACACCTCTCAGGGTCTCAGTACCTGTGTTGGTCATGTGAGTGCACAACAGGTGCTTAGTTCCTCCTTGACATGTGGGGTAGAGGAACTCACTTCCTCCTGTGCTTTTTCTGTGTAATTGGACATTGTTGTTGTTGTGAGAATGGCCATTGTAGCTCAGACTGACTTCAGACTCATTATGTTGCCAAGGATGCTCTTGAACTCCTGTGTCTACATCCTGAGTGCTGGGATTACAGACAGGCACCGCTGTGTCTAATGTATTGGGTGCTGGGAATTTGAACTCAGGGCCTTGTGCATGCTAGACAAGCGTTCTACCAACTGAGCTACAGCCGCATCCTTTCGCTTGCATTTTGGGATGGTTTCTTTTTAAAGCATTGCTAAGTTAGAGTCTGCGTAGCACAGAACCCACCCTTTAACTTAAAACATTTAGCTGCAGTTCATGTTTTCATGGGATTGAGAAACCATGACGACAGTCCTACCGGGAAACAGTCCTATATGGAAACAGCATTTCTGTCACCCTCACGAACCCTGTGTCCATTAGCAGTCAGTCACCACTCCACAATGCCCGAGCTACCAGCTGTCTGAATTTGCCTTTTCTGGATAGCTTGTTAAAATGGCAAGATGCAGTCTAAGGGCCCTTGTGTCTGACGCCTTTCACTTAATGCAGATATTTGAGGCTCATCCATGTATTATCACATGTCATCGTTGTTTGCTTTTTGTTGGTGTATAATGCTCCACTGTGTGGCCATACCGCATTTGGTTTAGCCAACTGCGGCACTGCCTATGGCAGTAGCTGGGACTCAGTGTGCAGTCTTCCTACTGAACCAACCTCTTGGCATCTATTTCAGGGACACCAGCTGGATCATATCCTTCAAAAGCTGCCTCCTGGTTGGGTATGGGGGCACATACCCTTAATCTTAGCCCTTGGGAGGCAGAGGCAGGTGGATCTCTGTGAGTCTGAGGCAAACCTGACCTACAGAGCAAGTTCCAGGGTGACCAGAGGTACACAGAAACAAAAAGCAAAAGACAAAACCACAGCAACGCAACAACAAATCTGACTCCTTCCCTTAAACCTCCAAACTTGAACTATTCCAGCCTTTCCCCTTCATACCCAGTGCCCTGGGGGTTAGCAGCTGTTTTAGGCAGCTGTTAATTCTGATCTGCAAGACTTCTCCCCTTGCCTTTCCAGTTACTCAACTGATGAATCTATATTAGAAATCAATGGATCTATAATTAGAAAACCTTCATGCTGATTTCTGTCTGGATAACTGGTGTGGTTTTCTAGAGTCAGCTAATTCTCATTCTGATGTGCAGGCAGACTTTCTGGAGCTATGCTTCCTTGGAACTGGCTGGCCTAGAGGAGGCATGACAGCATTGCCTTCCTCTCTTATGGGGGTGGCCACAGGGAGCTGCCAGGGCACTGCCTCCAACTGCTTGGAAAAGCAGTCCTGAGGGGGCAGAATGCAGAAACGGCAGAGGTGAGACCCCACACACAGATTCTTCACAGCCCAGAGGCTTGCTTCCTGCAGAAATCCCTGACCAGCCCTGCTTTGCCTACCCTGGCCTGATCATAGGATGATGGCTCTGTCTGTCCTTCTTTCCTTTTCCTTCTTCTTCCTTTCTTTTCTTTTTTTCCTTTTTTTTAATTGTTGTCATTGTTGTTTTTTGAGACAGGGTTTCTCAGTGTAGGCTGGCCTGGAACTCACTCTGTAGACCAGGCTGGCCTGGAACTCACAGAGATCCACCTGCCTCTGCCTCCCGAATGCTGGGACTAAAGGCGTACGCCACCACCTCCCACCTGGCTGCCACCTCCTCCGTCTCTTGTGATTTACCTGAGCTGGAGCACTGTCTCTCAATACTACAAGAATGGAAAGCAACACACTGAGAACTGGACATGCCTTGAATCTCCCCAGTGCCAACCCCACTGGTATTGGCACTACTTTCTCTGGTTTGTGTTTGGATGACAGAGCCTCCTAGAGCCCAGAACTGACTGGAATGGCAGCCCCAGGGCCTACCTAGAGTGCCACCTGGCAGATGGGGGTGTTGTCTCTTCCAGACAAGTGCCTGGTACAAAGAGGTGGTGGGCATGGGGGATCTGTCTTGGTGGCTAGTATGGGAATCAAGTTAGAGTCCAGGATTCAGACCTGGCCGGTTTCCGTCTTTGCACACACAGTGGTACTCAGCTCTGCAGGGGAAGCCAGTGCAGCTGAATGCTCTGCCCAGGTGGCTTTCACCAGGGGCGTTCTGATGGCTTCCAGCAAGCAGCAAGCTAAAATGCTGATTGTGGCTCTGGCTGGCAGAACGGGTGTCACTACCTACCTCTTCCACCCCGTGACCTGCAGGTTTCACAGATATCTAAATCTGGCATACCTACGGCGTGTGGTATCCCTTTCCTCTTCTATGTTGTGGAAAAGGCACTGCAACCAGAACATGAGCCGAGTCCTCATTCGCACGGGAACACACAGCCCAACACGTGCTGACTCTGGTACCTAATACCAAGTTGCCCTTTAGTGAGTGCTCACTTCCTGCTGGCCACTGAGCTGGGCACTTCCCGTGCATTTTACTCTCACAGCATTGAAAAGCAGGTAATCTTTGCAAAATAAATCATTTACTTTTCAGTCAGTCTTAGGTTTAAAGAAAAATTACAAAGACAGTGCAGAGCGAGAAACACTCAGTTTCCCCTCCTAGGAACACCTCCTGCTAGGATGTTGCTTGCCCCAGCTAACCGTTCAATATTGACACATTGTTATCAAAGCTCATTTTCTTCATATTTCCTCTGTTTGAATGGGACATCCTTTTCTTCCTGTTCCAGACTTCACCCAGGATATCACATGGCCCTTTAGGTTCTTCTTGGTTGTGACAGTCTCTTAGACTTCAATAGTTTTTGATAATGAACTCCTCGGGTTTTTTGTTTTGTTTTGTTTTCTTGCTTTGTTTTCAAGACAGACCTCACTATGTAGTCCTGGCTGTCCTGGAACTCCCTATGTAGCCCAGGCTGATCTAGAACTCACAGAGATCCATCCGCCTCTGCCTCCCGCATGCTGGGATCAAAGGCGTGCACCACCATGCCTGGGAACTCCTCAGTTTGGGGGTGTACCACTCAGGATGTTTTAATAAAATAGTCTTAATTGTAATTTGACTGGTGCTTCTGTTATCAGACTGGGTTTATGTATCTGAGACGGGAAGACCCCAGTGGCAAAGCACCTTTTCATTACATCTGGTTAAGAGTATGCACTGGGAATATGATCGATCACTGTGGATGCCGTCAACAGCTTGTGGACTTTGGCCTCTCTTTCCACTGAGTGGAACTTTGAGATCAAACGCAGATCTTCAGGTTTGGTGACAAGAGCTCTACCTACTGAGCCATCTTCCTGTCCCTAGTTTGAAATTCTTGTTGTTTTTGTTGTTGTTGTGCCTTTATTTCCATTTTTTAAAAATGTGTATGAGTGTTTGCCTGTATGGATGTATTGCACCATGCATGCCTGGTACTCTTAGAGGTACCCAGAAGAGGGATTCGGACTCCCTGGAACTGGAGTTACAGATGGTTGTGAACCACCATGTAGGTGCTGGGAAGTGAACCTGTGTCCTTTGTAAGAGCAGCCAGTGCTTCTAACTGCCCCCGAATTTGGAATTCTTGTGCATGGAATATTTATTTCTTCTCAGTCGTTTATTGATTCCAATAATCATTTTGTATATCAATATAAGTTCGTGGATGTGCATTTTGTACTTTGGGCCATAATTTAACAGTCCTTCATTCTGTCACTCAGATGATTCCAATGCCAGCTCTTGGCTTTTTCTCTTTCCACGTCCTCTCCTGTTCCCACATTTATCGTGGACTGTGTGATTTCTCTAAAGTGCTTTTTTATGTCTGGACACTCTAAGATGTCCCAGACTCGCCTAGTATTTCCTGTTGCAGCTCCAGAGTCAGCCATTCCTCCCAGGACCCCTGTAGTTCATTGTACTGAGGAAAGTACTAGAAACCATGACCTAGGTAAGAAATAATGCTCAGGTAAGCAATATGCTACCTCTATCATACTGAGAAGGAACCAGAATCTTGGAAAGCTTGAGCAATTCACCCAAAGTCCCATGGCTGTTATGCTGAATTTGGCTCATTTCATTGCCAAACATCATCTGCCTCTTTCCTCGGATATTAATCTCACACTGTCCACACTGTGTTCAGGTTATGGGACGAGAGGAGAGACCACACCCACAGTGTCTACTCCTTGTGAACTCTAAGTCAGCCTAGCTGTGAGTTGTGGTTATGATAATCAGTGCTTCCTATTCTTTTTGAATAATAGGAAGTCTGTGTGCATGCCTGGGGTCTTCCAGGCCCTGGAAATGTGCAGTGAGCTGCTCAATCAAATGGGAATCTGCCCAGCCTCCTGTGCATTCAGACCCAAGAAGGACAATAGCTATACAAGAATTGAGCTGAGTGTGTTCTCTGAGAGTCTCTGCCAGGACCCCTACAGCCCTAGAGCTTAGAAATAGGTCAGCCATGCCAACGGTACCTATATCTGCCAGCTGGTACCCCTCTGCCACATGGACAGACAGGCATGCCCTCAGAAGCTACCAATGGGAGGAAAGGAGACTCATTTCTGGAAATCTCCAGAACTTAGCCTATAATGGAAACAGGAGAGCTGTGAGAGACAGATCCAGCCAGAGGCGGTGGGAAATTGCAGGCTTATGTGGAAGCTTTGGGTCTCTGCTCCCCTTATGACTCTGATGGCTGTCAAGGTGGGCAACCCAACAGGGACAGCGAGACCTAGGATGTGCTGAGTTGGGGTCTTTGAGCAAGGTCTCATCTTCAGTTCTTTGTCCCTCCTCCTGCAGTCTAGGAAGGCCTTCTCCAAGGGACCAGTCCCTTCCTTCTAGAACTTTCACTCTTTTGCTTGCGTTCGGAGTTTCCAATAGGAGAGGTACAGAGACAAACTGTCATGGCTTCTGACACCAAGAAACTCGAAGTGTTTTCCCCCACTACCCATACCTTTCCTGCACCATTCACCGCTGTGAGTTTGGATGCCACAGTGGGAGGCCTGAATGGCAGTAAGTGCTCCAGTGCAAGCAGATCTTGGGATTCCAGAGTCAATTGCTCTTTATCCCATGTGAGAACAAACAGACCAAGGACAAAGGGTCTCAAGCAGGTGACCCAGGAAACTGTTATGCCCAAATCCATGACGTCCTCCAAAAGCCAACAAGGAGACAGAGTCCCGTATATAAAAGCTAAGAGCCTTTATTTTATGCAAGTTTGCAAACTCAGTCTCTCTGCATGTCCAACATATTAGAATAAATGGAGAGCCCCGAGCTCAGTTAGAGTTGGGTTTTTATAATAGTAAAGGTGGGGGTGAGGGGTTTCTGAGGTTCAGCACCCCTGATTGGCTGACATTTGTCTAGGGGTGTCCTGGGATGGTTGGAACGTTAGGCATTTCCTTTGGATGGTCTGTTCTTGGGTGGTGCTCANGCCTTTATTTTATGCAAGTTTGCAAACTCAGTCTCTCTGCATGTCCAACATATTAGAATAAATGGAGAGCCCCGAGCTCAGTTAGAGTTGGGTTTTTATAATAGTAAAGGTGGGGGTGAGGGGTTTCTGAGGTTCAGCACCCCTGATTGGCTGACATTTGTCTAGGGGTGTCCTGGGATGGTTGGAACGTTAGGCATTTCCTTTGGATGGTCTGTTCTTGGGTGGTGCTCAGGTAATCTTAGTTTATGGTCCTCCCTGCAACAAGGTATTGCTTCAGGGTAAACTACTGAGACTCAGGCCTCCATTAAACTTATCGATGTCTGAGTCCTACTCTGGCAGGTGATAATGGTTGGAAGGAAAGAACTTCCTTTGGGTGATCTGTTCATCTTTAGCTTATCATGGCTGGCTCCTACAGAAACCATTCCATCCTTTCTCTAGTCCTCTAACAGGAGTGTGACCCCAGGATGCACCTTAGCACAGCATGGCCGCCACATGAGTCAGGAGGGTACCAGACTAGTTTTCAAATGGAGCCTTGGCAAGAAGAGGACCTGGGATCTGTGGGAAGCATCCTCCACAGGTGCTCTCTGCAGGGGACTTGGCTGGAGTGCTCACCTCCCTTCTCACTTGGCAGTGGCTGGGCTCAAATGGAGCCACGAGGCTGCAGCTGTGGGAGCTCTGGGGGAGGGGGCAGCCTACTTGGCAGCTCTGTCTGGTTATCTGATCGTCCCTCTTTTGGAATGGATCTGCCTCTGCAGCTGACTGGGCCTCTGTTGCCCCACATCCCAGCAGCCACACTGGCACCTAGTGTGCCAGCACTGGCCTGGCTCCTGCAGACCTGAGACTGGATTGGAATGCTAAGCACACCAGCATCTAGCAAGGCACACCCTTGGCTCTCTCCAGGGCCTCTCACTCAGCAGGGAGGACTGAGCAGGACTTCCTTCCACAAGCATTTTTGGAGAGTTTGCCACATGCTGGGCACCATGCTTGGCACAAATATGTGCGTAGGGATGAAGCCTGGTGTAAATGTATGTGGCTCCAAGGGTTGCATGGAATGGGCCCCTAAAGCCCTTTCCTTAGCCCCAGCTCCTGAACCACAGTCCCTCTTCCGTGGCTTTGTTCCTGTCACCGTCCTTCCTGGTCTGGCAATCAGGCAAAGTCAGGAGAGAGTAGGCTGTGGCTAGCAGCCAGCACCTTTGGTGCTGAGCCTAACAGAACCGTGCAGTTCCATTCTTCCTCCCAGTATGGTGCCAGCTGCCGCTTGCCACATGCCCAGTAGCATCAGACCCTGCTGGCGTAAGGAGGAGGGGTCCTGGGGATGAGGCTGGAGAGAAAACCCGAGCCAGGTTTGCAGGTCCCTTTAGCTGAGGTGAGGGTGGTGTGAGGCTAGGTCTCCTGGAGGGGCCTTCATGCTGAGTGTGGGAGCCAAGCCTCTCAGAGCTGGGGAGCGGTGCAGGGCACAGCGGACCGGTGCAGGTCTTCGGAGGCAGGAGGAAGTCACACGGAAACAGTCACTCCAGAATTGAGGAGTGAGCAAGCACGTGGAAGCACAGAGAGACTTTGTCCGAAACCCTCCATCCCACCCCAAACCTCCCATCTGCAGCTCTCTTTGTCAATTTTAGGAACCCTTCCCCATGCCCCTCCCCAAAGGAACAAATTGGTTTTTAAATGATGGATTATTAGTATGTGATTGTTTGGTGCTGAGAGTAATTGAATTTGCTCTGCACTGTACACAGCAAGTGCAAAGCCAGACTCCAGTCCTTGGACAGCCCCTGGGAGCTATGGAGTGTTCTAGTGAAGCTCGTGGTCACAAATGGCACGTTCCTCTATACAACCAGCTGCCCAGGGACTCACAGTGAAGAGGACCTGAGTGTCCAAGACATCGACATGTTTATAATTTCTCATTTTGGATGTTCACTTTTGCACCTTGTTATAGATTTGTGACTTTTCTTAAAGTTTTCAAAGAGTTCCAGGACCCTAAGAAGTTAGACCTGCCCTGGAGGGTAATTCAATAAGAACATATTAAGTAAATAAAAGAGTAAGTCAATGACTTCTGTGGAAAACAATTAGAGTAATCTAGAAACCTAGGAAGAAATAGGGCCCGTGTAGGTCCCTGTTCCTCCTCTCCGGAGCAGCCCAGGCATTCATCAGCAGGCCTGCTGAGTCAGCTCAGCCACCAGGACCACCCCCACCCCTAGTGACCTTGGCTTACAGCTTTGGAAACTTTGGAGAGTCGGTCCAGAAGCAGGATGCTCCAGGACTGGCTCTGTCTGGAGCCAGAACCCGGTCTCTTCCTGCTCCCTGGCTCGTGCTGCCACAGCTTGCTTCTCACACTGCTAAAGGCGTGAGTCGGCAAGCTTGGAGCTGCCTCCTGTCCCCCAGGCTCCTTTGCTCCAAGGAAGGACCGTAGTGAGGCTAGTCTAGGCAGCTTCCCCTTTCCTGACCCCGAAATGGGTGCTAGGTTTCTCCTGCTCCTACTGGTTTTTATATTATTTTAAAGATTTTTTTTCTTTAGAATAGTTTTCATTGACAGGAAAATTGAAGTGAAGTACAAAGATTTCTCATAAACCTCTTGTCCCCATATTATCTACCTCCCATACTATGTCCCACCAGAGTGGGATGCCTGCTGGTGTGTCACCCTTGAGGGCCACCATTTCCTCAGGGCTCTTTCTCCAAGTGGAGACGGCTTTCGGTAAGAACAGCTTTCTCTCTGAAATCCCCAGTTTACTCTGCCGTGACTGGTGATCTATGAGGTCTGACTCATGATGGGAGGAGACCGCTTGCATCCTCCCACCCCGCCTGTCGGGACTCTCATATGCAACCTTGTCTGTAGACCCTCCCTCACCTCTACTTGATCCCAAGATGAGTCCCTTGAGCCCCATCCTTGGTCACCCATTTTAGACTAAGCAGTGGAGAAGGAGCTGGGCTCACTCCCAGACCTCACACCAGAGTGCCTGCCACAGGGTTTGGGAAGCTGCTCATCTTCAGGTGGAATGCCGTCTTTCCCTCCGGCCTCAGTGCCCGGGGACGACAGATGCCGAGAGGTGGGTGGTATGGCTTTCCTCTGATGCATAAAGGTGTCTAATTTTCAGTGTAAAGAAGTCTGCCAGAGTCCTGAAGATGGAAAAGAAAAGACGAGGTCCAAGGGCTTCCTAAACAACAGCAAAGACCAGTGTTTGCCTGGGATGGGCAGAGGCAGGGAGCCCTTGGCAAGGTCATGAGAGGACTTCCGGGGGGAAATGGGATGTGCTCTACAGTGCCTGGGCTGCTGGCCCCTGGGGGGCGCCCTCCGCTCCAATTCATCAAGCTGTGCCTGTAGGAGCTTTATATTTTACCATACACCAACTCCTCAAAGCTAACACCCCCATTCAAACAAGCAAGGGCTCAATATGGTAACAGTTTCCCTCTCCTGAGAACTGGTCCTAGATGGACAGGTGAGCGCTGGGCTCCACAGAGTCATCAAGGACCCAGGCTGGCAAGGTAGCTTTCACCAGGTCACTGCTGTCATCTGAGGATCCCAAAGTGGGATGTCAAACCCCAGGGACAGTCAGTGAAGTGGGGGAAGTTCAAAGAAGGTACAAAGGGCAGTGTTTCCAGAGGCACGCCTGGAAGTGATGCCCACGGCTTCCTCTTACCCCTTTGTCCCGTGAATTGTTACTCTCCTGCTGGCCAAGGATGGAATGGGTTTGGGTGGCTGCATTAGTTCACACTCCCACGGTGTATAAGGATCCCTTTTCCTCACACCTTCATCAGCATTTATTTTGTTGTATTCTTGAAGATAGCCATCTCACTCTGACTTCACTAATATATGGTATACATATATTTACATCTCATAATGACTCAAGTGAGATAACTCTCAGTTTTTTAAAAGATTTACTGCTTTTTTTAAAAAGATTTATTACTTGATTTATATGTATGTGTCTATGTGAATGTATGGCAATTACGTGCTGCTGGTGCTAGTGAAGGCCCGAAGACATGAGACATGGACCTGGATTCCCCGGTACTTGTGAGCATCCCCTGGTGGGTTCCCTGGAAGAGCAGTAAAGCCTCCTCAAGCACTGAGCCATCTCCCCAGCTCTCCCCGTGTTGTCTTGGTTTGCACTTCCCTAATGACTGCAGGTTTCTGGTTATTTTTTATATAATTATTGACAAATTGAGCTTCTTTTCTGATCTGCCTGTTCAGTTCCTTGACCTATTTATTGATTGACTTACTTATTGATTTGGTGTTATTTTTTGTATGGTTTGAGCTCTTTCTATATTCTGTATTCTGGATGTTAATTACCTATCAAACCTAGCTAGCAGGTTTTCCAATTATATTCTCTTTACTCTGTTGCTTGTTGTGAAGATGTTTTTAATTGGATGAGGCCTTGGGCCAATACTTGCTATAGTTTCCTGAAAATTTGGAGCACTGCTCAGGGAAGGTGTTGCCCATTCCTTTATCTTGAAAGGTTTCTCTTGAGAGAGTGGGCTGGATTTGTGTTGGGGGGATTGAATTTTTTATGTGCTGATATCCAGTTTCTCCAAACACCACAGGTTAAAAGTGTGTCTAGCCAATGTATGATTTTGGCACCTTCATCCGCAGTCAGGTAGATGCTTGAGTTTCTCTCTGGGTCTCATACAATAGCAGCATGTGGCTAGCACCCACTGTTGTAGACTATTTGCTTAACCAGGCAAAGATGTGTTGCTTTTGTTTCTGCTGCACTTGTTTAATGATGTAAGGATGTGTATTTAACTATGTAAATATGTGTTGCATCTATTTTACCTTGCCTGCTTAAGGTACCTGATTGGTCTAATAAAGAGCTGAACAGCCAATAGCTAGGCAGAGAAAGGACAGGCAAGGCTAGCAGGCAGAGAGGATAAATAGGAGGAAAAATCTAGGCCCGAGAAGAGAGGAAAGAGAGGAGGGGAAAAAGAGAATGAGGGAGACACCCTGAGCCGGAAGCCAGGCAGCCACCAGGCAGCAGACACAAGAAGCAGGGAAAGGAAGATATACAGAAGGAAAGAAAAGTAAAAAGCCCTGAGGCAAAAGGTAGATAAAGAGAAACAGGTTCATTTAAGGTAAAAGAGCTGGTCAGAAACAAGCCTAAGTAAGACCGAGCATTCAAAATTAGTAATTACTCTCTGTCATGGTTTGGGAGCTGGTTGGTAGCCCAAAAGAAAAAGCCTGGTACAGGTCACCATCTTGGGTAGGGTGTGGCTGGAGGCTCTTGGGCGAGGGGCAGGACTGTACCACTGAGTCCACACAAGAACAGGTTCTCAAGGCTTCCATGACATTTTCAGGACCCTAGTGACACTGCAGGGGAATGTAGACAAGGCTTTGTAAGAGCAGGCAAGCATACAAAACCTCCCAGTAACCGGCATGGTGTTCTACACACCCTGGGAGTTCGTTATCAGAATCAGATGGTCGGCCAGCTTGGATGTGGAAAAAAATGGGCACTGGAGAAAGCTGTAACTAGATTGCAAAGTACCTGCTTTTATCATCTTAAGTAAAGCTCCACCCCCTTTCCTCCAAAGGCTATCAAGTTTCATCATTCATTTGTGTGGGGGGGCACAAAACTTTTATTGGGAATAATAATGACTTCTCTTCCTTGAGGTCTGTTGTGTGGCACTCCCTTAGCCTAAGCCTAAATAATCTTCACTATCCATGCCAACACCTCAAGTTGGTAGTTGTGGAGGCCATTTGTTCTAGAAGTGACTGAAGCTAAGAGAATTGGCCCTATGAGTGGTAGCATCCCAGTGACATCTTTTCATGCTCTGGGCACATCCTTTGGAACACAGTAAAGTGACAGCCCAGACACCCAGGCATACAGAAGGCAACTAACTCAGCCTTGACTTCACATGGTGACCTCAGGACCAAGAATTGTTTGGGGGAGTTGGGTGAGAACTCATGGGTTCTTTCATCCAGACACTAGCCAGGAGAGACCCTGCAGACAGCATCTGCTAGCTTCCAGGCACCAGTTAGCACTGCTTGCCACAAGCTTCCAGGGAAAGGGGTGGGATGGGAGTAATCGTGAATCTATCAATTGGGTGAGTCCTGCAGTAGAGACAAAGTCATGGTTACCTGAGCAACCTAAGCCGTTTGATCCACTTGGATTTTTCTAACCCGGTGATAAGGATTGCAACCGTAGCCCCTGCCACTCTTTTCAGAAGCCTTGGGGAAACCACATGACCTGCAGCCAGGCCTTCCTCATTCTGCTCCTGTTCATTCCCCTTTCCCTCATTCTGCCAGACTTTTTGAAGGCACACTAGCACACTTTCTCCCTAAACTCTTTCCTTCCTCTCCCATCTTTTAATTTGTTCCTGATTGCTCACTACAAACCCCCAAATTGTCTTCTGTATGTAGATTCTTTCTTGAAAGGGCTGGGAATCAGGAGAGGGAGAAGGAACAGTAACCGTAGTTAGTAATGCTGGGCCCTGTGCAGGTCACTTCAGAGTCAAAAACAGTCTGTAGGATTCAGTGGGAGCCAATGAACAGGAAGGTGCTCCCAGGGAGCCTCAGACATTTGGTTAATGTCTGCACCTGGAGGCACCTCTGGCTTTGGCGCTAACACAGCTCTTATTCATGTCCTTGGAGATTGCAACAGAACTTCCCCAGCTGTCTCTTGCTGACAAGCTCAAAAGCACTCCAGCACAGAAGCCTGAGGTGGCCACTTAGCGACCTACCGGGGCTCACTCTCCAAGCTGTGGCACCAGGAATAGATTTCTTCAATATGCTGCATGAAACACCAAGAGGACCCACTGCAGAGAGTTGTCTGAATGTGGGATTGTGCTGTCCTGGGGTTGGACAGCTGGCTCAGGGGCTGCTGTGGGGAAGGTAGCCGTGAATGTCCATGTACAAGGTTTTGTGTGTTGTTGTGACTTTCAAACAAGCTGCGAAGTTGAAGAATCAGCCAGCTCAAGTCCAGGTGCTTTGTCTGAGGGAAGCTAAGGGGCCTCTGTGGCAGCTAGAGTGTTAGGAATGAGGAGAAGGGAAAATGGAGACCTGGGGCATGGAAGACCTGAGAACCTTGAGAAAGCCAGCTAAAGGCTCTGATTCATACCGAATCTTCTCTTTTACCTCAAAGGATTATCAGAGATGACAGGAAGCGTGAAAAGACAAGATAGAAGATGATAAGAAAGAAAAGGATGGAGACTTCCTAAGAGGCCAGGAACTCCAGTGAGCTGAGGTGAGTCTGAGGGGCCATGAAGTCTGGGCAGCAATGGTTCACGCTGAGAAGAGGTGGCCCACCAGGCACCCACACCCCGTCCCCATCCATGATCACTGGCATGTACTCACCTAGTGATCTCCTCTGAGAAGCTCTCCCTGTGACATCCCGAGGAGGGGAGGAGTGTCACACTCTGTCATCTGTTCGCCCTCCCTCAACTCCCATCCCACCCCCAGCTCTCCATAATTTGGATTGCACCCCAGAAACTACTCAAACAGCGCTTTTGATTATCAAAGACCTACATTGCCTAATTCCTCCTCCTTGGCCTTCAAAAATCTGTGTGTTTTAGAGACTCTGGCTACCGAAAGGTGGACCCAGCTCTAGCAGCCCCAGCTTCACGGGGGGTTGACTAGAAATGCATTCACAGCCCAACCCATGGAATCAGTCTATGCCTTAGCGAGAAACTGGGGTTCGAGGGCTGTACTTCTAGCTGCTCTTATTTAGGGAATGGAACTTCCTTTACTTCGTTACCTTGAGGAGTAAGGGCTGCTGGCTTCCTACAGAAGGCTGCTTCCCAAAACCTCAGGGACTAGCAAGCAATGGACACAGGGTTTTAACTCTGGGGTTTCCCACTTGAGACAGGTCCTAATGGCTGAGGAAGTCAAGATGGAGGAGAACAAGCTAAGCACCATAAGATGGAAGTATGTCTTTCACCAGGTGTGACTTGGGATCTCCCAATCATGAGCGGCCTCATTCAAAACTTATTTAGGGCCGGGAAAGTGGCTTAGTTGGTAAGGTGTGAGCTGTGCAAACCTAAGGACCTGAGTTTGGATTCCCAGCACCCACATAAAAACCAGCTGGCAATAGTGCATATCCCAGCACGGTAAGAGCGGGAGAACTCAGGGTCAGCCAGTCTAGCTAGAGGTGAGCCCCAGGGTCAGTGAGAGAGCCTGCCTCAAAACCTAAGGTGGAGAGTGACTGAGGAAGACATCTGATGTCAACCTCCGGCCTCTACACACACATGCATGTGCACTCTCATGTACATATACACGCGCACACACACACACACACACACACACACACACACACACACCTTGATATGAAGTGAGTGAGACCTGGCTGTCTGGAGAGCTATGCTGGATATGGGGAATCTGGGCTACTTCAAAAGCAACAGAGCAGACGACCAGGGAGGGTCTCTGGGTGAACAGTTGGCTGGGGCAGAGTGCTGGGACACAGCCCTGGGTTTCATTTCTTTGTTTAATCTCATTCTGCTGAGTTTCATCAAGGGCTTGGAGGTTACCCCAGCAGGAAGCACTAACAAGCCTGCTCCTTAGTGTAGGACAAGCCCCACCTGACTATCGAGAAGGCTAAAGACCTCAAAGAAAACCTGCACGATGCTTAAAGGAGGCTTAAATGAAGGACAGATGGAGAGCAACCAGCATCGCCTCGGACAATATCCTAGTCTACACAGTCACATGAGTGGGCTCACAAACCTAGATGGTCACATGAGTGGGTGGGCTCGCAAACCCTCTTCTGTTGCTTCCGGTTGCTTTTCATTCCCTCACAGCCAGAGCCTGACTAGCGTGTACCCCCCTTTCTGAAGCATCTCCCTGTGCATCAGGAACACGTCATCTCTGTTCCCTCACTGCAAACCATGGTTCCTCTGACATCTGCCCTGGTCCATCTTTCCTTCCTTTGAACCTGTACTTGTGCGTGCCTTTGGTTGTTTTTCAAGTCCTTTTTCAGTTTATAACTTTTTTCTTTTAATAGTTTTAATGTTCGTTGAGTGTGGTGGCACACACCTTTAATCCCAGCACTTGGGAGACAGAGGCAGATGGGTCTCTGTGAATCTGAGACCAGCCTGGTCTAGATAGCAAGTTTCAGGCCAGGCAAGGCTACTGTGGTGATTTGAGTGGGAATGTCCCCTATAGGCTCAAATATTTACATGCTTAGTCCCCAGTGAAATGAATTATTTGGAAAAGATTAAGAGGTGTGACTTTGTTGGAGTAGGTGTCACTTGGAGGTAGGAGTTGAGATTTCAAAATCTCACCACACCAGGTCTAGCTTGTTGGAGGAGGTGTGTCGCTGGGGGTGGGCTCTGAGGTTTCAAAAGTCCCCTCCAGGCTGAGTGTCACCTCTTTCCCTCTGCCTGCTGCCTTTGGATCAGAATGTAACACTCTCAGCTACTTCCCCAGCACTATGCCTACCTTCATGCAGCCATACTTCCCACCAAGATGATCAAGAACTAACCCTCTGAAACTGTAAGCAAGGCCCCAGTTAAATGCTTCCTTTTTTAAGAGTTGCTTGGTTGTGGTGTCTCTTCACAGCACTAGAACACTAAGACAGCTACACAGTGAGGTCTCATCTTACAAAAATAAGACAGAGCGAGCAAATGAAATGAATCTTAGGCCTTACTGACTGAGCTAGCTGGGGATCCACACACCCTCTCTTTTAAAATGTGTCATCTCTATGGCTCTGGGGAAGGCAATGGGCGATGTTATCTCTAAGATGCTTCTCTGACTTGGTGCGGATCGGTGTTTAGTGGAGGCTGGCATAGAGACGACCAGCACTACTCAATGTAACTCAATCTCGAGGCAAACCCAGCTGAATCATTCTTCTCCATAAACATGCTCCACTCTCATTTCCGGTTTGGAAACAATGCTCAGTTCTGTTGATGTCAGCATCTTTCCAGTCACAAGCACAAAACTTAATCTCTTTCCATTTTGCTTTCTTGTCTAATTCTAGTGCTTAAACCATCACAAAGTACTATTGATTCTATTTGCATGGTTTTCTTCCAAATATTTTTGAAGATAATTTATTTTTGTGTGCTTGTATGCATGTGTGCAGGTGCCCAGCAGATTCCCTGCAGCTAGAGTTTCAGGCCATTGTGAGCTGCCAAGGATGGGTGCCGGGAACTGAACTCAGGTGCTTGCAAGAGCTGCAGACATTCTTAATTTCTGAGTCATCTCTCCAGCTCCTCCAATTGATTATTCTGCTATTCTCTACTATGCCTACCTTTATGCTAAAACTAGTTGAGGTCTCTATTACTTTTAGTAAGCTTTTTTGTTTGTTTAGGGTTTTGTTGTTTTTTATTGTTTTGTTTTGTTTTGTTTTAGACAGGTCTCCTGTATCCTGGGCTGGCTTTGAATTCACTGTATAGCTGAGGATGATCTTGAACTCCTGATCCTCCTGCCTTCACCTCCTAAGTGCTGGGCTCACAGGTTGAGCCACGCCTACTTTTCCTTCCTCTCTTTTACAACCGTCTACTTCCAGATTTATATTGGAGCCCAAGAAGCTGACTTCAGCCCATCTCTCTGTGAGAGCTCCTGAGCCAAATGGAGCTCTCATGAAGCTTAGGACTGTCCTTCCCAACTCCATTATCCCCAAAGCAGTCAGGCCTGGGCACTTTGCTCTTTGGAAGTACTGTCTGGATCACAAGTCTCTGCTTATGCCACACTTAAGCACCTGTGAGCATGTCAAGAGCCACACAGGGCTCTTGATTGCTCAGTAATCCAGGCTTCGTTCTCCTCTCTTAGACAGTGGCATTTTCTCCCTGAAGCACTTAGGCACAGAGAGCCCTGTGTGGCTCTTCACTGGGGCTCTCCTACCTCCACCTCACCCCTATGACCCTACTTCTGTTTTGGATGTTGGCAGGAATCTGTTCTATCTCATGGGAACTTGCTAAATCTGGCTGGGCTACTCTGGATAGCAGTAGCTGGTGCCTCCTGTTCTTTCCTCCCTATATGCTCCTGCCAGCATCTGCTTGCCCATCTTTCATGCCCAGATGCTCTTCTATAACTTAGAGAGTACAAAAGATTTCTGATAGAGGAACGCCAGAAAAGATGGAATATCTTCTGTAGGGCTGGTCGAATTGTTACCAGAAATTCTGAAGGGCCCCAGCTGGGGTGCCACATATTACTGAGAGTGTTGGGATTTCCTCTCAGGATTCTTAGCTTCATTAATGAGAAAATTTAAGAATAGAATCAGAAGGAAGCTAAAGATAACGTGATTCATGTTTAAGTGAAGAAGCAGCAGGGCAGCAAAACTACAAATCCCAGCATCTACCTGGAGGAGGGAGATGGAGGAAAGGAAGAGAGAAGGCTATGGCTTTCTGAATTGAACATGGGTGTTCAGCAAGTGGTCAGGGGGTGAAAAGGCCCAAGGTACTAGAGAAAGGACTCTTGGTCTCTGAAAAGCATCACAAAGATGATGTTAGGACTCAGATAGGCAGACAAACCTTATAGAACCTCATAGCAGGCAGATCTTTAGCAACTACACAGGGAGCAAGGACTCTGGGAAGGAAAAACACATTATCATATTGAGGGGATAATTCTTCCTCCCATCTCTTTAGCACAGCATTTGGGTGAATCTGCCTTCCTGAGGGGTGGCCCTGTAATGGCTAAAGAAACTCCATTTTATGCCAGGCATCCATGTTGGTATTCACCAGTCATTTGTCTCTGACTCCAGTCTCCGGAAGGTAATTTCCCAGTAACCCTGACTCAGTGACCCCCACCGAGAAGTGTACAGTCATGACCATCTACTTGTTATGATGATTAGTTGCTTGTTTTGCTTCTGTAACTTCTGACAGACACCCAAGGATTGTTTTGGGCCACTTAACTTGGCAGAATTGACCAGGTCTTGCTTGACGGTGTAGATATTGAAGGTCTTCTTGTGGTTTTTGCCTTTGAAAATCCTTCCCTTGTCCCCTTGACACAGCAATCTTAAGAGTGGCTCAAAGATTGTTGTCTTGCAAGCATCTAATCAGAAATCTTTTAATTATAATTGGATTGAGTCTCGGGTCTTTCTCCAGGGGGTCACAAACTCCATTATAGCCCCTTGGCCAGACAATTGACAGATTGACTCTTACAATTTTGGTAGCTTGGAATGTTAGGTCTCTACCTAGGACAGATACAGATTCCATTTCATTGACCAGGAGGAAACAGCCTTCTCTTAAGGGGCCTCCAGTGCTCCTATAACATTATGAACTGGTTTTGTGACCAACTGGGGATGGGAGTGGACAGGGAAGGCAAGAGCCCAAGCTGAAGGAAACCACTCATGGAAGCCTGAACAGTGTGTCACTGGTCTACAGCTCAAGAGATTGTGGCTTGGGATGTGGGGACCCTTTTTTACACCTCACCTTGAAACTAGCTTCCTCTGATACCCCAAAGACCAGACATGTTGGGAACATCTGTGAGATGGTTCCAGATGTTGATGTGCTCAATGGGTATCACAAAGGATGAGCAAGAGGGTTGAGCTGAGATGTAGGAATCATGGTGAATGTGATGACAATTGGACAGTGGAGTCCTGTAAAGCATCTCCATTGAGACCCTGAAAGAGAGCTAGGAACAGCACAAGCTGAGCCATGGTCACACGTGGGAGAGGGAATTTAAACCAGAAGTCAGCTGAGTTTTCTAAGGCATCATCCTGGACTTATGTCAAAACTGTGAAGGCTGTATTCCAGGCCCAGGACAGCACAAAGCATGCTGTAGTGTTCTATGTTCATGGTGCTTAAGTAGCTTGCAAAAAGGACATTCTAAATGCTTTTATAAGGCATAATATTACTTCTTTTTCTCACCCGTCTTGCTACATGTTAGGATTACCTAGAGAAACAGTGCTAGGACAATATAGGTAAATAGAGGGAGGGGTTGTCATAAGGAGTTGGCCCATGCACTTATAGATCATCTACTGAGTGAGTCAGGAAACTAGAGACCCATGGGAGCTAATCACTGGGTCCCAGTCCAGATCCAAGGGCCTGAGAGCCAAGAGAGTTGGTAATCAGTTTCAGTTCGAAGGCAAGCATTCTTGAGACCCAGGAAGAGCCCAGGTGCCAGGGCAAGTCCAAAGGAAAAGAGAAAAACCATCTCCCTTCCAGGGCTGTCTGGGAGGAAGAATGACATTGCTCAGGAAGCCACCTTTTCTGTTCTTTCTAGGCCTTCAGTTGGCTGGTGAGGCCCATCCTTAGTAAGGGCAGTAATGTCCTTTAATCAGTTAATTGATTTAAATGTTAATCTCAGGGGGCTGGAGAGATGGCTCAGTGATTAAGAGCATTGCCTGCTCTTCCAAAGG
>LOJH01010679.1:1395-27207 GCA_001685095.1 Ellobius talpinus
CCCTCCCCCAAGGCACACAGGCCCTCACTGCACACTGGAAAGCAACACCACTTTCAACAATCATCTTCTCCTACTTGTGTATTCCAGAGTTCATTTCCAGAAGGTTCTGTTCTGCTTAAGCTCAACAACTCTTTACAAACAACTTCTCTTTCCACTCTATCTTTCTTCCAAGAAAGCCAAAGAAAATATAGAATTTAGTTCTGTCTCAAAGGATAAAGACATTAGAAAGGAAGAAAAGAATAAAGGGAAAAATAAATAAGGAAAGAAAGAAAGAATTCAGTTCATCCTGAACTGGTTTTCTGACATAAAATTCTCAAAATCAGTTTTCAAGGCCAGTTCATGAGTCATGATATTGGCGTCTAAGTCATCCTCCGTGTCTGAATTCCAACTAAAAAAAGAAAATTCCAGTTTTTTTCAATGCATAGGGACAAACCCAAGATAAAGCTAACTATTTACTTATCCATGTTTCTGTTCCACTAGGAATCTCAGGGTGGTAAACACCTGTCTGGCAAATATCCTTTCTATAGAATGACTGACTGTCCACTGTCCCCCCCTTCCCTTACTCACCCAGGCCACTCCAGAAAACAGCCAAGCTGCCACAGTGCTGCCAGGCATGAGGAAAAGTCCACCACAAGGCTTTCCCAACCACAGGCTCATTCATACGTCACCACCTCAGATGCCGGTGTCCTAAGCAGGCTACACCCCTTTGCTCTCCTACCTGCGTGACTCAGTTAATTCTCATCCAATCTCCTTTACTTCAAATAATGCACACCTATCTTTCAAGTTCATTTCGTGATTCCTAAAAACCATTATTGCCCTCAAATCTTAGGTGGTCTTTTCTTTTGAATCAATCACTCTTTGAAGGTACAGAAGAGGGATGGTGGGGAGGACAAGGAGAAGAAAGAAAACTGAAATGAGAAAAGACAAGCAGATCCTCAGTGAATCTGTAGGAAGGACTCACTTTCTACATTGGGAAGAAAGCTAAAATTCAGTTAATGAATTGATGTTACTCTGAAAGCACACAGAAGTAGTTAGGCACCTCCTGTAGGTTCTCTGTCTGCATCTCTATGTTCCCTCTAATAATGGTCCAGACGAGTGACTCAGACTACAGGGTTACTTTAGAAATATTCCCTTATGATCCAAGAGTAACTGTGTCCCAAGATGCCACCAAAAGCATAGAGATGAAAGAATTATAGACGGGCAAATCTGCATTTGGAACATTACAACTTGGTTCTGCAGAAGCCAGGAAAGGCAGTTTTTACAAACCACACAGATGATACAGAAATGCAATTAATTTAAATGTAAGCTGATTTTATATAAAGTCATAACAGAGGACTTAAGAGTTAAATCTTATCATCCTATAAAAAGCACAGGGAGGGATAATGCTCAAGAAGTATGTGAACAATGTCTCAGTCTCTTGTAGAGCACAAAGCCTGGCACATGACCTGAGCTGTCCCCACCACAACAAGCTCTCCTGGGAGGAGAAAGCTTGGCTCTGGATCCTTGCCCATGACTTTAGACAGCCACTGAGCCATGTCTACAGAATATGAAGTTAGGGCTTCTTTGGGGGTTCTGAAGTGAGTGTGCCGATCATGAATGTTACAGAATACAGTAAACATGCAAGAAGCTTTTAGGTCTACTGCCTGGCTCTGGAGCTCTTAATGCAATGCAAACAGATTGAGTAGATTCCTCTCCCTGCCCAAGTGCTCTGTGTATGATGTTAATCCAGTTCACTCTCCCAGGGATGGAAAAAAAACGGGACATACAAAGTGTCATCTATTACCTAGTCAGCTAATTTTTTGAGTTCAGAGCTCACCCCACACAGCATAGCACATCATTGTCCTTTGATGCTTTCCTGGCGGGGCTCACGAGGATGCCAATGTTCTGATGGCATCCGATCAGTTGGCTGATCAGCCATCATGATTTTGTTTAATCTTCCACTTGACTTTCTGTTGTAGTATGCTATGCTTTTTGGCTACTGCCCACCAACCGGCCAATTAGTACATATCGCCAGAAGATAGAATTAATTTGAACGTCCATCACTCAAAGCAAATCTCATGGGGAAGGCAGCTCTGTTGAGGAAAAAGGTTCATGAACCATCCTCACATACAAAATGAAGCATTCTGCATCCCAGTGGTTAATATTTTCAAATTATGCTGCCCACTGTGTATGTAAACCAAGGCACACACAGCTGAATAGTAGGACTTCTCTAAGGTAGGATAGTTTGCAAACCACACTCACTTTGACTCTTAATGATGCTGGGCCCTAGAATAGCTCATAGGGTATGGGCAATCATACCAAATAAGGGGAAAGTGGGGCTTAAGGAAGATTTAACACTCCATACATGGAGGAGTTCAGACAATTTGGCAGAAGTCCCTAGATTTGAGATGAGATTCCCATAACACACCCAAGGGGAAGAGATGAAACAAAAGTTCAAAACGGGAAAAGAATAGTAGGAAGGCACTATGGCCAAGAGGGGGAAGGGGATGCAGCAAGTAGAAGCTTCCTGATATTAAGCAAGGGGAAGCAGCAACTGTATAGCTAATTAAAGAGCAGAGCCATCTGCCAAGGCAAGCCATTTTGGGAACTTCCAGAGGTTGGTATGGGAATCCAGCACACAGTCTCAGGGGGTCAGCTGAGGTCAGCAAGAGGAGCAGGCAGTACGATATCTTAAGCAGCACAGGCCATGTGTAACCCAGGGGTTCAGTTTAAGGAAAACTCCTACGGTTAAATAACAGGGAGGACTAGTCATCAACACTGTAGGTAGAGTAAGTAAAGCACCATTACTCGAGAATGATGGGCCCTGCAAAACACTCTTTGGTGGGAAGCGTGCCTAGGGTGCTTCTTTTTTCCTAGAAATAACCTACTGGGGGTGGCTCAGCATATGTAGACCATAAACAAAATGCTAGGACTACTTGGAGTAAGCACTCAATATGTATCAGTATTAACCGGGTATGATTTCAGCATCGACAGTTCTTCACATCTCTGAATGAGGAGTGACTTAAGTGGCATTTCAAGAGATGATTATGGAGGTCTTGGCAGGATTGTGACAGTCTGGCGACCAAGGGTGTGTGTGTGGGGCAAACTGACTCAGTAGCACATGTAGTGAGGTCTAGTAACTGCGTAGTGGGGACACGGGAAAACATTGAAAGCTGGGGTGTAAGAGGCTAGAGGAGGCCACGGTTCTCAGAGCTCAAGCGGTGTCAGTCTGAGGAAGGCACAGGACTGGAGCCAGGAAGGATGGGTCTGGACTTCTCTACTCTATTGACATTTAAAACAGATGCTTTTAGGAACCGCGCAGAATAATGAGTTTCTGCATGCCAGTTTCCGACACGGCTGTGGCTGTAACTTGCCCACGTGCAACCCTCAGCATCCTCCCTCAGATCTGTTGGATTTGGGTTCAGAACATTCAGATTTTCCGAATTGGAGACATCACCTGGCAGAGAGGATGAGGAAGGAAGGGATAGAGAATCCAGAGCGCTGAGCAGCCAGTGCAAGCACCACTGGTTTCCGTTTTAGCATCTTCGCTCTCCCTCCCCACAGGGAACCCCATCAGCTTTCTGTTGCTCGCTGGACCCCTCGGACAGAGGAATGGAAGGGCTGAGGTGTTGCTGTATGTCTCGTATTTGCAGGGCCGGTCCTTTTGAGCCCGCATGATCTAAAACAACAAACCCTGGTGACAGGGTACCCAAGCCTGGGAATTACATTTCCTGGCTGACTTCTGATGGCCTCTGAGTTAGAGAGAAACCCCATTTTGGCTCCCATGTTTGATACTGAGGTCTCCTTTGAGTGTAGTGCAGCCTAATTTTTTTCCATGATGGACACACTTATGTTCTTTTACAGATCTTATAATTGCTCCAGATCGCACCAAGTTTGCACTAACCACAGAATGCGAACAGAAAATTGCTTCTTGTGATGTGCTGCTTATGAACAGATCATATTTGGTGGCTTTTTCCTATACTTTTCTCTTTTCTTGTACAGCTCTAGTAGGAAAAAAAAAAGAAAAAAAGTGGGGGTACTGGCAAAGGGTCTGAATTCAGATTTTGCCTCCTCGGCCTACTGTTCTAGAAGGGTCCAAGCTGGCCCTATGGATGATTCTGTCACATGAGGTCTGGGGTTCTCCTTGGAGGGCCCTTGCATTAAGTCAAACTAGGCATGTTCAGGTGAGTGAGTCATAGCTCCCTCTGGTAGAGTAGATGAGCTCCAACAGGCCTGTGTTGCAACCTTGCCAAGTGGTGAGCTAATGCATTCAGCACAGACCCCATCAACCTAGAGACCATAACTACCACTCCAACTCGTGACTGTTTCATGTCTCTACACATTCAGGTAGGCCGCGCTTTATCTGGTTTAAGCAGATAGAAGAGTGGACTTTACAAAGTGTGCCTTTCTGAGGGGAAACTCCCTAGCTACCTGGGTGTTTTTTACTCAAATTGCCATAACCTTGGAAATCTCAGGCCTGGGCCTGTCTGGACTATGACTGACCATAAATCCAAGGTGTTAAGATATATGATCACTTTTTCCTATTATGCAAGCACAGAACCACTTAGAGGAAGTTTCCACAGGAGGGTACTAAGAGCCAAGTCATGCAGACAGTCTGTCTTCATGCTTGGATTTCTAGAAGGCCAGATAGTGAGCTCCCAGAACTCCATAATCACGAGTCTACGCCAACATCCCTCCCCCTCTCTCCACAGCATCCTGGAATCCTCTGGGACCTGGATGGGATGACTCTCAGATCTGGAGGTTTGTGCATTTCAGGGCTGCTTCTGCATTCATAGGCTCTGCACTGACCAATAAGGGCTTCAGGCTGGTTATAAATAGATGTCCTTGATCCCTCCTCCCTGGGGAGAAAGATGTCTGGGCCTCCCAGATGGCTTTCAACACCAGCAGGGTTGGACTGTTCAACCTAGTGACTGGAACATTTGGAAAGACCGAATTTACAGGAATCCCACAGAGCTGAGAACAATGGGTCTTCAGGAGACAATGAAGTTCCTTGGCCTACTGAGGACTGGATCAGCCACAGGGCGACTAATGCATACTCTAGGAACCCCTGTGGCTTCCTAAGTTTATAGACTAGGCTATAGAAACAGCCCTCAAAATTTGACTGTGAAGTAGAATTTGTTACCAGAGTTTGTTTAGCCTCCAGAAGGGCTCACTGGAGAAGATCCAGGATCTTAACTGGTGGCTGCCAATTCAGGTGCACACTGAACTCTTACGAGCACCTGGAAAACACATATGGCTGGGCCACATGCCCCACTCTCAGGTGGGGGCTGGCCCTGGAAGGTTCTAATTGGGTGCTTCAAGGGATGAAGTCCTCAGAAAGGAAGATGGGAAGAAAGGTGGAGGGGAGGAGGGAAGGACCGAGGAGGAGCTGGCTACTGCTGGGAGTGAGAGAGCACAGTGAAACTCAGGGAGTACAGATGATGAAGGGGAGTCAGGGCTCTGAGTAAAGGTATGGAAACCCAATGTCAACCCAAGGCCCTTTCTGGCTGGTCTATTTAACCTCTCTAGGTACAGTGGGCGGTGTCTCACTGATGCTCCCTGTTAGAAGCAGCGAGTTCACTGATCTTTCTGAGTCTCAGCGGTTCTCCTTGTCGGCCACTTTTCATTTCTGTGAGTTAGAACCCACTGGTTCTTGGGCTACCCTACCCTGCTCCATCCTTGCCCTCCCGATTCCTGCTCTAGATTTTACGTATATAGATGATGCCACTCATGGGATTCCCCCTTCCCGGCTTTGCTACTTCTTTGTCAGGTGGACTGTTAGGACACTTTCTGGCTTTGACAGGACCAAAGTATGGTGCAAAGAGGGTTAGGCATAGAGGTTTGCACCCACTGCTAAGCTGGCATTTGGCCACTGCTCTGGCTGATATTTTACCCATCAGGCCTCAGCTTCCTTCCATGGTTACAGCTGCTTGGCAGACAATCCCAGACATGAATCAGCCGTGTTTAACTGAGCTCTCCGTGTTCTCAGTGGTTTTCCTTCCCAGCCTGTGCCCTCCGGTTATTTTCTGTGTCCTTTTGTGATGTCCACAAACCCATAAGCTCTCAGCTATTTGCCCCCAAGTCACTTCCTTTGTTTTCTATTCTTTGCTGTAGCATTCTCGGATTTTCTCCCAGTTTCCTAGTAGGATTTAGCATTTTTTCTTCCACATTCTGTGTTTTCTACTGTTGTTCCCGAGGCTTAACTTGGAACAGAAAGTCTTGCTTCACTTTTGTGGTTAACTCTTCCTGTGTGGGTCTTGGGTACATGAGTATGCTGCTGTGAGCTTGCTTTGTGTGCCACTGGGATCATGCTATATGTTTTCTTACATCTAGAAGACAGTTTTTCTGAGTGCCTTGAGTTTAGTCTGTAGCCCAGGCTGGACCTGAACCTGCAATCAGTAAGGTCAGGGGTCTTCTGTGTGGTTACAGAGATGGCAAGTGGACACATATCTAGATTTTTCTGAGTCCTAATAAGAACCTTCTCCATGTCATGTGGTGCGTGGTTCAGTACGACCAAGATGTCCAGCCTAGTTTGGTTTCACTAGAGGGCCAAAGTATTTGAGTAAGGAAATGGAATGCTGAGGGCTAGCAGCCAGGCTAGATGGCAGAGTGTCAGGGTTAAGTCAAGGAGGTTAAGTTATGCATACAGTTGTCAAGTTATCAAGATGGAAAGGAAAACAAAAGCAAATGTATTAATATCTTGGAGAAAGTCTAAAATTACTAGATCATAACCAGAGTGATAATCACCTACCCTTTTACTTGAGATGGTTTCACAGGCGTTAGCAGACTGGGTCAGAGTAAGAAGTTTGAACTCTAAACTCCAAATAGATGAGAATCACCTTCCCTAAATTTCATGCTGGGTAGATGTTATCCCCACTAAATGGCTTGCTTTCTGCCCACAATTTAGAAAAGGGCAATCCAAGGAACTGAGATATTTTCAGCTCTTTTAAAATGAAATTTAAATGCTTTCAATGGATGTTTAATGTAAAATAAGGCTTTTGTTTGGTCTTGTGAATCACCGAGGAGATGGCATATGTAGAGAAACTACCTTCTATAAGTCGGGAAGGTGATGGTGCATGCCTTTAACCCCAGCACTGGGGAGGCAGAAACAGGAGGATCTTTGAATTTGAAGCCAGCCTGGTTGAAGTCAGTGTTAACACTCAACTCAGTAAACTATCCTTGGTGAATCCCATCATTTTTCATGCCAATGAAAATGTTCTCTCTTTGATATTAATACATTGTCACCTTTAAGGATACTAGAAAAGGAAAGGGTCAATTCTACTAAGCTATTTACTAACCTACAGAGTTCAGAACAAGTCAGATCTGGTCCTGAGGACCCTCCTGGCCTTCGTTCTTGTCACTCCCCTCCTGAGTTCCAGCCACAATGAACTTCCTGTGGTTTCTCAAATGTGTCTTGCTCTTCCTGGCCCCTGGATTTTGCCTTGGATACCAGTCCTTTTCTCGAACATTCTCCACCTGTAGACAGAAGTTTCTGTCCTGCCCTGTCCCGCCTGGTCCCACAGGCGTTCAGTCCCAACAAAACACACAGAGGTTTATATTAATTATAAACAGTTTGACTTATTAGCTCAGGTTTACTACTAACTAGCTCTTACAACTTAAATTAGCCCATAATTCTAGTCTATGCTTAGCCAGGTGGCTTGGTACTTTTTATCAGTAAGGTATTCTCATCTTGCTTCCTCTGTGTCTGGGTAGCTACTACAGACTGAACCTTTCTCCTCTTCCCAGAATTCTCCTAGGCTGGTCACCCCACCTATACTTCCTGCCTGGCTACTGGCTAATCAGCATTTTATTAAACCAATACAAATGACAAATCTTTACAGGGTGCAAGAGCATTCTCCCACAGCATCCACCCTTTTCCTAGGCTAATTCCTGCTATCCTTTCAGTTTCACCTTGATTTCAGTTTGACTCTAAAATCCTTATCTCCCTCCATTCCTCCTTCCTGTGTTTTCCATACCAACCTTGTTCAGAATGAGGCACTCCTTCCCACACTCCATATTCACCCTTAGGGAAGCCTTCACCTAGTAGGCCTAACACACTAGATTGGAGGCTCCGGGCTGGAAAGGGGCAGACAATTTATTCTCTCTAGTTTCTTACTGAGCCTCAGTGCCTGGGATGGGGGGGGGGAAGGATTAGCAGACCACTGAGCCTCCTACAAAGCTTCTACCAGAATGCACACAGGCTTAGTATTTCCACATGAAGGTTTAAACAGTAGGAGGTCAGGAGTCACTCCAAGAAGTAGGCTTTCTTTCTTGTGGCTTATTCGAAATGACCTTGTAGGGCTCCAGATTACATAAAACCAGCTAGCTGCCGCCAAGCTGTTCTACAGTTTCCACACAGGTATGTTTTAGCATTTGGGAAAGGTGCAAGTGCAGAGATCTTGATTAATTGTGACCTACTTAGGGACAATACGGGAATGTTTGGGTTTGCCCTTCCTGGGCTCCCAAGGAGAGCCCTGAAATGGCTAGAGTTGCTGAATCTGTGTTTTTATGCTTATACTAACATAGGTCATCTGTTAAAAAATGTATTTTTAGAAAAGTAGCAATCTCATTTTAAAAAAAGTTAAAAAACACAACCCTAGAGACACAAGCTAAAAACTTGCTCCATAGCCAGATACTCCTTTTTGAGTCAACGTGTAAGACTTAAACATTGGAGGTCACTGGATGCCGGGGATATGGCTAGAAAAGCAAGTCGTATAAAGATGTCAACAAGAACCAAGTTTGAAGTGACGCTCACCCACTTATAGGCTCCCAACTCCAAAGAAGAGTCATGGATGCCGTAACACAGGGGAAGCTTCTTCTAAAGGAGCAGGTCAAGTGGGTGACAAGAGAAAGCAGAGACTGAACCCAGAGCTGCATGCCTGTAAGGAAAACACCCTATCACTTAGCTACACAGTAGGGTTTATTTTCATGTCCTTAAATTTCTGTGAAGTCAGGGCTGGAGAGAGCTCAGCAGTTCAGAGCACTTGTTCCCGCAGAGGACCTGGATTTGACCCATATGGCGGCTCACAACCACCCTTTACTCCAGGTCCAGGGGATCTGATAACCTCTCTTGACCTCTGCTGAGAACAGGGATGCACATGGTGTCCAGACATACGCTGAAGTGAAACACTCATACACATGAAATAAATAAATCCGAGAAAGAAATTACTATAAAGTCAATGAACTTTAGACATGGAGGGGGCTCTCAATTCAATCCTGCTCAAACCTTCAGGTTACAGAAGAGGGTCCAGGGCTCACATATTCGCCTGAGCTCATCCACAGATGATATAGAAGAGGAGCCAATGGGCTGTATGAACCCATCTCCTTGATTTGATTGACCACACCACAGGAACTTTGTCCGTCCTTACTCAGGGTCCACCATCTTGAGAGCTCAGAACTGCAAGAGCAGAAGTGTTCTGGGAAAGCCGCGAAGCACCCCCAGCTGCGTTCCTAGGCAGATGGTCAGCTGGCAGATTCATCTTGGGAACAATTCCAGTTTGCAAGAATGAAACATGGACAAAAAAGAAGACTTTGGGTCTGGGCAAGTAATTCCCCCGATTCTCCTGGGCTTTGGGTTGGAAAAGTGCAGCCCACTCTAGAATCTGGGAACATCACAAGCAGTACTAGGTAGAATTCCCCAAGTGACCTCAGTCCACACTTCCGGGCTTATCACAGTGCCGTTCCCAGGTGCTGGCTTACCCACATATGTCTGAGACAATAAAAGAAAAGGGGGCAGGGGATCTTTCCAAAACACACACTAAGCAAAATCTATCTTCCTGTGTTCTCTGGCAAGACAGCTGGAACACAAGTGATGAGTTCAAGGATGTGGCTCACCCAGTAAGACAAAGTCAGTCAGTGGAGGTTAGGAGGGCACTTGAGGAAGCAAACAAGAGTTTGGCTTGGGAAAGGGGCTCTGGAGAAAACACACTTACCTCCCTCATCCCTGAGACCAAAATACTGGAGAGGACAACTTAAGGCAGGAAGAGTCTATTTTGGCCCATTGCGCAACCTGTAGTTGCTTGGCCCCAAGGATGCAGACAGATCATATAACAACGGGATGAAGTGATGGAGGCTTCCTGGGAAATAGCAAGTGGAGAAAAGGACATAAAGAAAGTGGCCAGGAGAAGAGTGGCCATCTCATGAAGCTACTTCCTCTAAAGGCCTCATTAATTTTCACTACCTCCTAGTAATGCCATCATATTAGAACTCTATCAACGGATTAGCACTAACCAGTCCACAGCCCTTTAATCTGTCTCTGGAAATACCCACACAGACGGGGTTACAGGTGTGCCTTATTAATCTCCCAGGTGTTTTTTAATCCAAAGAAGTTGGCCATCAAGAGCAATCATCACACCATCGTGGACTGACTCCACAATGGGGAAAAGGTCATTCTTAGTAGTAAAGCACTGGCATGCCAGCAGGCAAGCGTTTTCTAATCCTCTAAACCTCCTCCCCACGACGGGATTGCACATCTGGGTTCTGAGCCAGCTTGCCCTTGCAGAGTTCGTAGCATTCCCATTGGAAAAGAGGGATCGGCAACTGTAAATGAAGACCGGCCTGAGAAAGCCTGTTTCCAGAGCTTGCTCCCATTCCCAGGGCAAAGCCACTCCTTCAACATCACTCTCCTCTGGCCACCTCCTGGCCGCAGGAAATCTCTGACATATCTTTCAACGATTTCCTTCCTTCCTGTGTGTGCATGCTTTAACTGTGGCTTGATAAATTAGAGTCGTATGTGCTTAGGGGATGAATGTGATATTATAATTTATGAATAAAACCAAGCCAAGCCAATGAACATGTCTCAAATTCTTGTCCTATCTTTATGTGTGTGGGTGGGGAGGACATTTGAAATCTAGACTCTTCCCAAAGATGAAGTATACAATACACCATTGATTTACTATATCCTCCATGTTGCACAATTTACTAAGATAAATCACTCCTTTTAATTGAGTGTCTGTGCCCTTGACCCGCAGTCATCCAGTTGGACAGCATCTCCACCCAGTCACCACTTCCACGATTCTTCTCTTTTGATTGTTCGCTTTAGAGTCTTTGCTTTTGATTGTTCTGGATCTCACGTGGAACTGAGAACACACTACATTTTTCTGTGTCTGGCTTATTTCACTCTCCACAGTGGTCTCTAATTCTATATATTGTTACAAATATAAATTTTCCTTCCCTTTAAGGCCTGAGTGCTATTCTATTGTTGCTATACCATTTTTGCTCATTCCTCTTCTGATAGAAACCAAGACTGATTCTATAATCTGGTTCTTATGATAGACATATGATAAACATAAGACTACTCACATTTTTCTGACATATTTGTTTCAATTTTTTTGGTATAAATACTCAAAAGGGGCAATGGCAAATCTCTTCCTGATTTCTCTCTCTGTTCTAGAGTCTTGGCTGATGGCTCCCACTGTTACCCTGGCTTCCTGCTCTACCTGTACTGATCAGGGACTAAGATGTGAGTTTGTGTTGACACTTGGGAAACTCTTTCTTCCTCAGGCCCTCTACAGCACAGACCCAAGTCCTATTCATCCCTTCCGCCATTTTGGTTTCCCATTCCACTGTCAACAGACTCCCTTTTTTGCATAGAATCTATTTCTGTTCCCCTTGAATGTGGGGGCTTATTCTAGTAACGTACTTGAACAGATCGTGTGGGAGTGATGTGTGTGACTTTGGAGACCAGGTCCCTAAATAGTACTGCGGCTTCCTTCTGCATTGTTTGGGGTCACAAGTTCTGGGAGGAGAAAGCTGCTATCCTGTAACTACACTGATGCATAACAAATGAGAAGTTCATTTGACAACGAACTAAGAACTCATGAAATGCCGTGCCAGTAAGCCAAGACACAGACGGGAGTCCTGGCTGAACCCCCCCCCGTGTGTGTGCATGCATGCATGTGTACATGCCTGTGTAAGTATGGTATACGTACATGTGAAGGCACAAATACATGTGAATACAGGAGAGCATAAACATGAGTGTGGATGCCAAAGAATGGCACTAAGTGTCCTCCTTGATGGCATTCCTTGCATCTTGAAGCAGTCTTCCACTGAACCTATAGCTTCCCAAAAGGCTAGCCTGACTGGCCAATGAGCTTTTGGAATCTGCTTGTCTCTTCCCCTTGCCTCCTGGCTGGCTCTGAGTTTACAGATCCTGGCTGCCATGTGTAGTTCTGGATGGGCACAGTGGATCTGAACTTAGGTTATGTGGCAGATACTTCACCGACTCAGATCCCTGGCTGACATTTTGACTATTTCACTAGACAGCTGAGTCAGAACTGTGAGGCTGAGTTATTCCAAAGTTTAGGCTTACAGGGAGGAAAAGTCTGAGCTAATGAATATTTATTGTTTTTTAAGCTTCTAAATTTTGAGCTGACTTATTATGTAATAGTAAATAACTGATACACGTGTGAGCTTTGCCTACCACAATTGAAGATCTCCCTTAACAACTGTAATCTCTTTAGGGAGAATGAGGACTTTCTATTTGATCATAAAGTCCTCCTCCCCAAGAGTTACCATCAAATCAAGAGCAACACAAAGCCAAGTATCCACATCACACATTAACATGAGGTCCCCACAGATGGGCAGTTAGCAGTTTGGGACCATTACTATCTGGCTCCAAGGAGATGTGTGCACGGATAATAAGATACATTTCAAGGGTATTTTAATGTTGTATTTTCCATCCCACAATGCTCGAGGTTGTGTAACTAATATTAAAAAGACCTGAAACATATTGCCCAGGATCTGCAAGGCTTAATACTTTACCATGAGCATCCGTAACTTTAAATAACCCATAGACATGCAACGGGGCACTTTTGTCTTGCTAGTCTTGTATTTATACTTTAAGGAACAGTGAAATTAATCTGTTACGCTATAACATGTCTGAGCATGTACAGACTTATTTTGTTTTTGATTGAGATGAGGTCTTTCTGCTCAGCTTTCCTAGCCTGGAAGTAGATAATGTAGACCAGGAGCTCTTGGATTTGCAGTGATCTCGAGTCTGGGTGTTAGATATCAGGATTGCAGGGATACACTACTTCACCTGGCTCACACTTGTTGGTTTTGGATCAGATTCCAAAACCATATAGTATATCAACTCTTTGTACAGTTTAGAGAATGACAGATAAGTAAACAATAGAGGATGTAAAGGTGTGTATTAACACTGCATTTTATACAAGGTCCCTGAGCACCCGGGACATAGTCTAATCCCCATGGGTGCTGAGGGATGGACATCTGCACAAGGTTTCTCTATCTAGGCTGTTCACTGTCCCTCACAATGAAAGGCACCAGGATGACCCCTGGCAGGAGTGCTTTGCTACCAGGTCATAGGAGTTATCTACAGGGGTTTTAGGCAAATTCTACAACAGTATGGCACATTCTTGCTCAAAATGCTGACTGAACTCTTTGTAGAATGTCTTGTCAAGGGAGTAATTCTGGGGACCATGTTGGCTCAGTGAATAAAGTACCTGCCGTACAAACGTGAGGATTCTCCACACCCCCATAAAAGCTGGGTATGGAGATGTGGGCCTGTAATCCCAATCAAACAATCCTGAAGGTTCACTAGCCAGACAGCTTAGCCAATCACAGAGCTCTAGGTTTAGTGAGAGACCCTGTTTTAAGGGAGGTTAAGGTGGTGTGCAATAGAGGAGGAGATCCTCCACCAATCCATGGCCTCCACATGTATCTGCTGTGTATCTGCAAATGTATGTGTATCTGCATGTGTATAAATATGTGTAAATGTATGTGTATATGCATGTGTATGTGTGTATCTATGTGTACATGTATGTGTGTCTGTATATGTATATCTGTATGTGTACCTGTATCTGTATGTATATCTGTATATGTATGTGTATCTGTATGCATATAGATGTGTACCTGTATGTGTATGGATGTGTATCTGTATATATATATATATATATATATATACATAAGTGTATATGTATGTGTATATGCATGTGTATGGATGTGTATCTGTATCTGTATGTGTATCTGTATATGTATATCTGTATACATACATGTATATGTATGTGTATAGGCATGTGTATGGATGTGTATCTGTATGTGTATCTGTATACACACACACACACATAAGAAGAGACAGACACGCAGAGAGGATTCATAAAGAGGCTGGCCTAACTATAAGACAAAAAATTGCAAACAAAAAGTATTCAAGATACATTTGATGACACATTTTCTATCACTGCCTCCTCCCCAGCCACCTAATCAAAACAAACAAACAAACAAAATGTCCGATTATCTATTAAAGTAACAGATTCTGTTTATTTGTGCTTTTCTATTATGGCTAGCAAATGGAAGAAAGCACATTTTCCTGCTGAAGATCACATTTAGCAAATCTCTTTGGGGACAGAAATAAGTGCAAACCATTAAAAATATTAATTTGTAAGAGATGTTTGCTTCAAATCACTCCTCTACATTTTCCTCTGGTGAAATGAGACGGGTGCCCCGGGCCACACTTACGGTGCTGGAACATCCTTAGAAGGCTTGAAGCATAGTGGTTTTCAAGTCAAACGTGGAAAATATAAAACCAAGAGCTTAAGTTAGGAAACCCCCGCTCTCTGTTTAGAAGGCCTAAGCCAGCTCTCCAGCGGGGGAAAGGGTGACAATGAACACTGGACTCAAGGGACTGCCAGGGTATTTTTCCAACTGTGGCTGGGGTGTAGCGGGATGGTAAAGTGCTTGCCTAGAGAGCATGAAGTCCTTGAGCTAATCCCTAGTAGGAGGGGTTGAAGATTAATCTTGAAAGATAAATGCCATCAATCTTGTGAATAAGCATTGAAGACACTACACTTACTTTCAAGAAAGCTACCAAAGGGGCCATTCACTGAAGATGGATTCTCCCGCACAGGCTCATTGTACGATGCTCGATAGGCCTTCTGCTCTGAACACATATGGTGCTCTGGATTAATAAAGTCCCAAGGGCCCCCATGCATGCACTGGTGGAAAGTCTACATCTGGCTAGAGGAGGAGTGAGCATCAGTTTAAGGTATAGCAAGAAAACTTTTTGGCCCAAAGTGACAGCCATTCCTCTGGTTCCAACTGAAAGTGCTGTCTTTGATATACTTCTTTGGCATATTTGGGGAGTGTACAATACTACCGTGGTATTTACAAAGAACACTTTCTGCTGCAGCCTCTGGAGGGATGATTCTGACCCAACACTTTATCCCTAGTTGTCATGGAGACCTGTTCATCCATCAGGAGCATCCTACATGTGTGAGGAGAGCAAGTCAGATCTGTCGAGCGAAGCCTTCATTCCCAACTTGCTTGCCTACACAGTCTGTGCTAATGGAAGTGTGTCTGGTCACCTGGGCATAGATTGAGCAACACTGCCCCTGCTGTGCCACATTCAAGGGAAGCTGGACTCTTCACTTGTTTCCTGGGTGGTCACTGTGTGGGTGGGGGATCTCAAAACCACATGCTGCACCACTGGGTCCCTGGCCCACAATCTCTGGGCTCCAACAGTAGCAGGGTTGGCTTTGGTCCTTCCACAGCATGTCTCAGAGAGCCACCATGATTTTCGAAGCTTTGCGAAGGTAGTGGGGTAGCTTTTTCTTCTTTTTATCGTCCTGTTTATTTCTTTGTATACTGCCCCCCAACCCAGAGCAAAACCAGATTATTCTTGCCTCTGCTTCATTTAAATAGTTTGTTCCCTCCAGAACTGAATTATGTTAATAATGTTGAAATTTAAGCCCCATTTTGAGTTACTAAGTAAGAAGAGATGGGACCTTTCTGAAGTAATTTGGGTTTTGCCCTCATGAGTAAATTGACCCATTCATGCCATATGGATTAGTGGGTTAATAGGTTATTTTGAGTGGGTCAGCTATAAAAGCCAGCCTGGCTAGATCTCTAGTGGCTCACATCTCTCTCCATGTGATTCCCAGTGCCACTTTGGGACTTGGCCAGGAAGAAGGTCATCTTTAAATGTGGTCCCTTGACCTTGGCCCAGAACCACGAGTGAAAACAGATCTATTTTCTTTATAATTTACTAGTTGGTCATAATGTGCTATTAGCAACAGAAAGTAGACTAAGTCACACTCACGTCTGTCTTTTCTTTGGCTCCCTCTGATAGTATGGAAACGCACACTTGGGAATCTGCCACTCATCCAGGAAAGGGCCACCGTCCTGCAGGTCTGTTTCTCTGCCCAGCACAGAACACTCAGGTTCTCTTGCCAGCCCATCACCAGGGACCAAAGTCACTCTTGCCAACCCCCTCCCCACCCTGGCTTTTGTCCCTTTTCTGCCATTCAAACAAAACACATACTCCATTGCTCTCATTCAGAAAAGGTTTCACTAGGAAACCCAAGCTTTCTTTGAACTCAAGACCTGCCTGCTTCAGCCTCACAAGCGCTGGGATTAAAGGTGTGTTGTACACTCCAGGCTCTGAGCTCTTTAAACTTTTTAGAAACTTCTTTCTTTTTAAATCTCTCAACCAAAAGAAACAACACATGTTTTAAGGTGGGTGGTGGTGATGGTGGGGAGAACCAAATGAAACCCACTTACCAGCATTCAAATACGACCATGCTTCAAAAATCTAAGTTATACTTAATTGGTATGTTTATTAAAACAATAGAGCATTGTCTACCTCAAGTGTATGCATCCTCAGGGTAGAGTCATGTTTTGTATGACAGATATTAAATCTGATTGGAATGCAACGAGAAACAATGTTCTGTGGGGAACACCATGCTGACTGGACGGACGCCTGACTAAGCACATTTCAAAGCCTGGAGCTTTGCTCACAGACATCTTCGTTTAAAAACAAGCAATCCTGCTTTTCAGAACCTCCTCTGCAGATCACGGCATTGAAGGAATTTGAGAGTTTGCAAATTCAAAGTTGAAAATTAAAGGGCCATGGATAAGACTTGAATCCAGTTATCCGCAGTGAGATGGGTATGGCTTTGAAGAGTACATCCTTATTAGGATCATCAGAACATGGGCCATGATCCGATGCAAGGCCACTTTAACTAACCTCCTGCCTGGCACGGGAGGCCATGTGCTAACTTGACCCCATCCTCAAAGGATGCAGAAGATATCACCCAATCACAGTACCCAAAGTTCAGCTATTTTCCCCAATCAGTGTTATTTTTATTTTGCGAGGTTTAGGGTACCTCCCAAAATACTCTGAAACAAATCCTGAACCCTGTAGGCATGATCAAAGCTTTCCCATCCACAGAGGAATGTCTGTTCCTCCAAACCTGGGGAGGTCTCCAGGCTAATGAACTAGAACACTGTCAGACGCCTGGTTGCCAAGTACCATGCTAAAGTGCTTTTCTAACAAGATTTCTGCAAGGTAACCATAAAACCTTAAGCAGAGCACCAAGACTCAGTGAAGCAACTATATTTCAAAAAGGAAAGAAAATTAAAAAAATAAAAAAAAACCTAACAACAACCAAATGCCTCTAAAGGAGAGACAAGGTCAATGTGGTAGCTAAGGAAGTTGAAGAATATTGGATGCATGGAAAAATAAAGCCCGAGGGATTTTCACATCTGATATAGCAGGCGGACACGAGATAGAGTAACGTGGTGGTGAAGGCGTTCCTGATGTCCACAACTGACTTTAGCTATTGCTCTTGCTACTCGCCTGTGTCTGTCCATAATGGACTTGCTATCCCCATGAGCTGCAGATGGGCTTGTTCTCACGCAGATGGAGTTCCACGTTCGGAAGTCCTATCTGACAATTTAGAAATACTATATGAAAATCTTGTGCCAGGGGTCTTGCCTTACTTGACCTGGGCAGCTCTACCATAAACTGGGCAGCTTACACAGAAGAAATTTCTCAGAATTCTGGAGGCTTAGAGGAACAAATTCATTGTGCAGGAAGGGGTGGGTGCTGGTGAGAGTTTGGCCTCTTTTGTGGCTAGCCATCTTCCTCCTGTAGCCTTATATGGCTTACAAGGTATTGCTCCCATCCCTAAAGGCTCGACTCTTATGAATCAATCATCTCCCCAAATCACCTGTAAACACCACCAAAAAAAAAAGGAGCTTGAGCACATGAATTTTTGGGAAACATAACCCTTTAGTATACCACACATCTCTTTATGTAAACCAATAAAGTGAGGATTTCTGTGGTGGTTTGAAGGAGAATGGCCCCCCTTGGCTCATATGTTTGAATGTTTCATCCTCAGCTGGTGGAATGCTTAGGCAGGACTAGGAGGTGGGGTCTTGTTGCTGCAGGCTTTGAGGTTTCCAAAGCCCATGGCACTCCTAGCTGGTTCTCTTTGCTTTGTACTTGTAGATCCAGATGTGAACTCTTAGCTACTGCTCCAGGAAAAAGCCTGCCTGCTGCCATACTCCCCACCATGACAGTCATGGATTCGAACCCCCTGGAACAGTGAGCTCAAATGAAACACTTTCCTATTAGCTGCTTTGGTCATGGTGTTTTGTCACAATAGAAAAGTGACAAAGACAGCTTCTTACCTGAAATACAAATCGTATCAATGCCTCACAGCATGGAAAACTCTTAAAGAGCTTTGGAAGTTCTCTTCTTGGCTCTTGCCTGTCACTCACTCTGCCTTCAATATTTAACCGTGAAATTCTCCTGACATCCATGAGATCGAACAAAGAATCCTGCCATCTTGGTCCTTGTGAGCATAGGTAGGCTCGATTTGTTCTATACTAACCTGACTGGTCTTGTGGCAAGAATGTAAGAATAGGCATGCACCTACAATCCTTAGGTGGAAGAACTAGGAGGTCAAGGGCATCAGCTATAAACATATGGAGACTGTGGTAGTTTGAATGTATCTGAGCCCCATAAGCTCATAAGGAGTGGCATTATTGGGAGGTGTGGCCTTGTTGGAATGAATATGGTCTTGATGGAGGAAATGTGTCACTGCAGGGACAGGTTTGAGGTCGCCTATGCTCAGGATACTGCCCAGTGACTCAGCTGATTTCCTGTTGCCTGCAAAATATATGACTCTCAGCTACTTCCAGTACCATGTCTGCCTGCATGCCACCATGTCCCTCCATGAAGATAATGGACTGAACCTCTGAACTGTAAGCTGCCACCTCAATTATAGGAGTTGCCATGGTCATAGTGTCTTTGCACAGTATTAGAAACTCTAAGGTGATGGCACATATCTTTAATCCCAGCACTCAGGAGGTAGAGGCAGGCAGATCTCATGAGTTTGAGGCCAGCCTGGTCTACAAGTGCCAGTTCCAGGATAGGCTCTAAAGCTACAGACAAAAGCCAAGGTCAAGAATGAAAATGACAGGCTGCGGTGGTTCTCAATCTGTGGGTGGCAACCCCTTTGGGGATCAAACAAAAATTTCACAGGAGTCACCTAAGACCACCAGAAAACAGATATTTACATTAAAGTTCATAACAGTAGCAAAATTACAGCTATGAAGTAGCAAGGAAAGTAATTTTATGGATGGGGTCCCCACAATCTGAGGAACTGTATTAAAGGATCACAGCATTAGGAAGGCTGGGAACCACCTGGGTTCTCAGAGGATGACGTCAGGTACATAAAAAGTAAAACAGGAGTTTAGTTTAAGGCAAGGCAGCCTGGAGAAGATGTCTGTGACGCACCTTATAAAACTGAGGCGGTGCTGTTCCAACTTGAATGTGACATATCCCTCACAGGCTAGTGCATTCTAGCAGCTGGGGCAGCTGTTTGGGAAGGCTGCAGAACCTTCAGGGGCTGAAGCCTCTCTGGAAGACATGGGTTGACGTGGGTAGGCTGTGAGTTTTACAGCCCCATCCTGCTGTCTGCTTTGTGTTTCCTGTGGGCTGCAGTGTGACAAGCCGACTCATACTCCTGTCTCTGTATGTTCCTCGCCATGATGGACTCTATCCCCTCAGAGTTTCAAGCCCCAAATAAACCCCTACTCCCTTAAGTTGCTTCCAGTCTGTTATCTGGTCACAGCAAGAAGATACGTGACAAAGGCAGATGCTCTGTCAGGGACGAACTCTCAATTTTTACTTTCTTCAGATGGAAGCATCAAGGTCAAACATTTTTATTCACAATTTCAAGAGAAATCCAATCAAAGATGGATACCAAAGAGGAGCACCTATTTAATATTTTAAGATCATTTTCTTCACTAGTATTGGAAAAATGATTTATTTAAGGTCAACAGGATTAAAATGATTTTCTAACCTTTCTAGATTTAAACAGAAGAAACAAGGCAGAATAGACACAGCCATGATTAAATATGTTTTACACGGCCATAGAACACATCCAAATAGCCCTCTCTTGGTAGAAGCTCTTCAAGGCAAGCACTTCAAGTCAGGGAACGCACCTAACCCTGACTCTGGAACACAAGGTCCGATGTGAATGCTGGGATATAGCCCGAAGGTGAATTCTGCAGCAGCTCTAGACCTCAGTAACAGACGGAATGCAGAGGGGAACACTGCAGTGTTGCAAGGCATGGTAGCACACACACATGGAGGCATTCAGGCAAAGGCAGAACGGCTGGAAGCTCAGCATTATCCATGGCTACATGGTGAGGTGAAAGCCAGCCAGGGGTTTATGGAATTCTGTCTTAACAATAAGAACAACAATGGTGATAATAATGAAAATAAGGCAATGAAGTCTTGGAACTCAGGCTCCTAACCTCTGTTGTAACCCTTCTAAGACAATCGAAAACGCCATCTCTACACATTAACTAACGTGCAAATAGACTGCTTGTAACTGATGGAAAAGTGGTCCAAGATCCATCTCCCCCCCTCAGTCTTCAGCATGCTTCCTCCAGTTCTGGCTTCTAAGAACTTCATCCTGGTATCTCCTCAACTTTCACAAGGCCCCTCTGGGGAGCCAGTGATAGAAATACGTGTTCTGCACTCAAGATTCGTTCTATCTTTCTTTCTTCCTTCCTTTCTTAGCTTTCTCTCTCTCCCTCCTTCCTCCCTTTCTTTCCGACTGTACTGCATTCCTTTGAGCTTTGTTTTTGAACACTGACCTTGTCCAGGGAGCGCGGGCAAACCACAGCCCACAAGGGTCCTGACACAGTCAGGCATTTCAGCAATGCACTTGGATGATAGCTGGGGGTGTCCCCCAGCGATGGAAAGTTCCAGTCACACTGTTCGAAAGACCAGTTCCACCATCTACCCCTGCTGACCTGGGAACTATCCCTCAGGCAGAGTTGGCTCCTGCCCATGGGGTCACAGATGTTTGTAGACCAACTCAACGCTTTCTAGCTGCAGATGCTCGTATTTGCAAGTGTATCCTGAATGTGGGTTTCCACCGCTGCTGGTTGAGGCTTTCCATTTAGGTGGGGGGAAAAACTGACCTTGAGGCCTTTTAAAGTGAGGTACATTCCTTCCATCTACAGAAGTAACACACAGCTCCCCTTTGCCGCTTGTTCAATACCAGCACCTTTCTGTGCAGGTTTGCACCGTTTTGTGATTTCTTAAAAAAAAAAAAAGCAAAGCAAATTGCACTGTGGTTTGTGTTGCTAAAACCTCCTATGTTCTTCATTAGCAAAAACCCTTTCTCCCCTGCCTTTCAACATAGCTTGATGAGATGCAAATAGAATCATTTTCAGCTTTCCAACTGAACAGACATGGGGGGAAGAAAGGTAATAGAGAGAGCAGGGCTTTGCTTATCGCTGTGTTACACATTGACACAGCCCTCCTTAGCAGAGGCTCTTCAGGGCAGGCACACTTCCAAAGACTTCAATAATTAACAGCATAGGCACCCAGACACTATAAGGCCAGCGCAAGCACTGGGGACAGGCTGCAGATGAATTCTGTACCGAAGCCCCAGTCTTCAGCAGTCCGGCAGAAAATACATGCAAAGAGAAGACACTTTCCCAATTTTCTCTTCTAAGCAAATATGAAAAACAAAAACCAAAACAGAGTTAACGGGAGGACAGGTAGCAGGCTCAATTCTATGTGCTTTCTCTCCAGGGGACTTCTGGCCAGCAGAGTCCCTGCTGCTGACCTCTGATGGTGTCTTTTCTGTGACATTCGTTCTATTTTATTTCTCATTAAATAGTAACTGTGGACAGTAAAAAGTACCCCTGCCATGAATAACACTGCTCCTACCACCGTTTAATAGACTTATGCCAGCCGAGTTCATGCTTTTGCTACAACATCCGTGCTGATTCTCACAAGCACCTAATGAGGTGACAAGACTCTGAGACTCCACACAGTTGAGGAACTGTCACAGAGTCACAGAGCATCAGCGCCAGGGCCAGGACTCCAGAATAGCTTTGAGTTGGGAATGTGCATCCTACCATGATGCCCATAGCTATCTGAGACGTGACTCTTTGACGTGGCCTTCCCAACTCCTCAGAGCTGACCAAACCCCTGGTGGGCATCTGGGCTAATTCCCAGCTGTAAGAATGAAAGAACCACTAGGTCAGTTTCTCCTCTGTACACTGGGAGGAGCACCAGCCTCCCAGGCATGTGTTCCTGATGACCGAGTTTCCAAAATATGCTGTATTTCAATGGCAAAGGTGAACCATGCTGCTACAGTCAGATACTGAGGGTCCACTCAAAGCCTGTGTGTTAATGTGTGGTCCCAGCTCACACTGCAGTTGGGGCTGTGGCAACTTTCAAAGTTGGAGCTTAACTGGAGGCCTTTGAGTCACTGAGTGTGTGTGTCTGTTAAGGGTGTAATGAAACCCCAAACCCTTTGTTCTCACCTATTCTTTTTCTAAAAAAAAAATTATGTGTGTGTACTTGTGTGAGTGTGTGTGTGCATGCGACTGTGCAAGTGTATGTGACCGTATGGACGCAGGAATCCTTGCAGCAGAAAAGCGTCTCAGAGTCCCCTTGTGAATCTGAGTCGCAGATGGTTATGAGCTATTGCTCCAGCTCTCAGTGTTTGTCTCCCTCCCCTGCCCCCGCATTCCAGTCAGGAGGTGAGCAGTTTCTTTTCTATTTCCCATTCCCTGCCACGCTGCCTCACCACAGGCCCTAAATCACGGACAGAAACCTCCCAAAGTGTGAGCGAATACCTTTGCGCCTTATGATCTCTCACAGGTGTTTGCTATGGTGACGGAAGACCGAGTAACACAACAGGCAAGATGGGGGCTGGGACGCGAGAATGGAGGATAAGATGACGTCACTATCTCCGGCATTCTAGCTGTTCTAGCCCAATGTGCTCTGGGAAATGGGCAATGGCTGAAGCCATGGAAGCCACCACACTAAAGTTTATAGCAAAACTTATCTCCCAGCCCCACCCCTGCCTGGCCGTTTAGACGGAGCTTCCGTTGTGACATTTTCTTTTCCTCTTCTATTTGTAACTGGCCAGGGACAGCTCCAGTCTTACCCACAGCCCTTTCCCTACAGCACACACTGGACTGGGAAGCACGGGAAGACAAGGGTGGTAAGGAAAATGCTGGGGGACAGAAGTGGCTAGGCCCTGCCAGTAATGTGCTTTTCATTACAGAACTGCGTGCGGCATCCCTTTCCTGTCAAGGAAAGGCAACGTCAATTCCCCACTCCTCAACCCCTCGTCAGGACCATGTGTGGTGCTTCTGGAATCTCCCGGGTGGGTTCAGAATGCCAAGGGATGCCATGTGGTCCGCTTGACTGTTTCTCCCTCAGGAGTCAACACCCGTTTCCTCTCCGGAGCTTCCCTCTTTTGTCGGTACAGGAAGCAAGCATCCTAACTTAGGTATTTTAAAGTGGGGCTTTGGGTGGATACTTTCTAGAATGTTCCTGGCTACAGGGTGGAAACGGCCTCCAGTGTTGTCAAGGTTAAACCTGCCTGGTCATCACTTTGGAACTGCCCATGCATCACAGATGTATGCCGCTTCTCTTCTGGCTTTTGCCCGAATTCTGACCCCGAGTTCTTAATTTCACCAGCAGTCGCGTTTAATGCCCTGGAGGGGCGGGGCATTAAACGCGACTGCTGGTGAAATTAAGGGGAGAGGAGACTGATGTTTGGGTCTGTTCTCTTCCCTCTTCCCACTCCACATCAAAGACCACGTATTTTCCCCTCACAAAGGAAAACATTCCTGACCTTTGTTTAACTGTTTATCAGAAGCTGTCTGGACTTGCAGTCTCTAAAGTCACATTCTTTATTAGTCACATCCTTCTTCGTGTGCGGTGTGACCCAAAGCATCTGGTGATGGAAGCATGAACTACCACCCGGGGACTCTCACTGAGCCTAAATGCAAGCAGGAGCTGCAGTCGGACCTGGGGATTCCTGGTGGAAACAAGGGTTTCAGAGTGGAATCTGTGTGAAAAAAAATCCTCTTACCCGAGATACTGGTGACTTTTCTGTGTTGTGACAAATGCTTGCCAGATGCAACTTAAGGGGGGAAGGAAGGACTTCCTTGGGCTCGTGGCACTTCCTTGATGGCAAGGAGAGCTTGGAACGCCACTTGCTGCCACCCCGGCGGGTCAGAAAACAAGAACGTTTGGGTTGGGAGGGTGGCAGGTTATAATCTGCAAAATCTTTCCCCAGTTACATCCTTCCTGCCTTGCCTCCTATCCTAAAGGTCTCACAGCTACCCCAGTGGTGCCACCCACTAGGAACTGAGTGTTCAAACATATGGGCCCACATGTACACCTCATATTCAAACCATAATTCTAGATCCTATGGGACCCTGGTTTATTTTTTTACATATTTATGAATTTATTGTGTGTTTTAAGTATGTATGCATGTACGTATGTGTGAGGGCACATGTGTGGCACAGCATACATGTGGAAGTCAGAGGACAACTTTCAGGAGTTGCTTCTCTTCTTCAACCATGTGGGACCTGAGGCTCAAACTCAGGTTGCCAGGTCTGGTAGCAGGCACCTTTACCAGCTGAGCCGTCTCACTGGCCTCAGAACCCTGATTTCTAAAGCAAAATCCGAGCCCCCTCTACTCAGAAAGAGAGGAGTGGCGATTCTAGGTCTCCAACACAAAACAAAGGCTTGTGCAGAGTTTGTATCCTGGCTCAGAAATGCTTCTACTCTGAGGCTGTAACCAAATCATTTTGCCTTCCTGGTCCACTGACATTGATAAATTAGATCATACTTGGGGTTTTATGTAAGTAATTGGCACCCAGCTGAGTCAGTGGTGGTGTGTGTCAGGCAGAGGCATAGCCAGGTGTCAGAGAGGACACTGTGGACAGGCAGGCTAAGTGGGACTTGGCTCCAGCTCCCACCATATTCTGTTGGTCCTCATTTTCTTTTCTTTGTGCTGTTGTGGATTGAATCAGTTAAATGGGAAGGATAAAGTAGTGATTGAAGAACTCTGCTTAGGGCCTTGAAACCTCTCTGATTCTTTGTTTCTACAAGTGAAACGGAAGGAAATAGGAGCACATGGTAGCCCAAGGACTCAGTTACAGTAAGAAAGCCCCATCTGAGAATTGTCAGCTTTCCTGAGAGTGAGCCTTCCCGAGGGTCAGTCAGCCTTCCTGAGAGTGAGCCTTCCTGAGAGTCTGCCTTCCCGAGGTTCAGCCTTCCCAAGGGTTGGCCTTCCCGAGTTCCAAAGAGTGCTTTATAATCTTCCTTTTTACATCACCAGAGGTCCCATACTGTGTAGTGGCATTTCAACTGTATTTTAATAAATAAAGATTGCCTGAAGATCTGAGAGTAAAACAGTCCCACTGGTCAGCCTTACAGACTGGATTATGGTAACACACACCTTTAAGCCCAGTAGCCACAGTGACACACACCTTTAATCCTAGTAGCCACACTAGTTGCCACAGAAACTGGGCAAACTGTATGTATGCCTTTAGTGACAGTGGTGCACACCTTTAATCCTGGCCCTAGAGAGAAATATAAAATGGGAGAAGACAGCTCTGAGACACAGTCTCCTTCTGAGATTCCAGGAGGCAGGAGGTAAGAGCCAGTGGCTGGCTGTTTTGCTCTCAACTGGCTGGCTGTTTTGCTCTCAGATCTTCAGGCAGTCTTTATTTATTAAAATACAGTTGAAA
>LOJH01010681.1:0-17790 GCA_001685095.1 Ellobius talpinus
AAAATTTTTTAATAACAATAAAAAAGTGTCTGAAATAAAAATAAATAAATAAAATATATATATATAAAGAAAACAGTGAATGTATCATTTTGGAAAATCTTTAAATCAAGTTGAAGACAAAGAAACAAAGCCAAATATACTATATGACTTTGAAGTTGACCATCAAAGGAGAGCTAATGCCTTAATTTGTAGACACCAGATCTTTTAAGGCAGACAAGAGGACCTTTATTTATTTCATTTCTGGCTATTTCATTCCATCTATTGGAAAGAAAAACATGAATCATGTCCATGAAGAGTTGCCCAAAACAATTACAGGATATTCAATTAAATTTGAATTTAAGATTAATAATGATTTTTAGTACATATATGTCTCAAATAATTCATGGGTTATACCTATTTTGGAAATAGGTCAAGGGTCCTTTTGCACTATTTGGATAAAAATTGCAAAAAGGCACAGAGCCACAACCAGTCCTGAACTCCTGAATGGCAGATCCATTGGTACTAGTTTTATAGACTCAGATGCTTAGGACTGTAAAACATGAGAACTAGAGGGGTCTCAGGCCCCATGGTTTAAAGCCTACAGGCTTGTATCTCTAGGCATTCAAGTTAGTAAACTGTGGGCTTTTGGACTTAGAGGCTCATGGCTCTAAGGCCTCTAGGCCCAGAGGACTAGAAGTGTATTGCTTCAAGTTTTCAACACCAGAGACTTACAACTCTAAGTGCCAAAATAGAGTCTCATTAATCAAGGCTTTGAGTTTGAGTGCTAGGAATCGCCATCAAGCATTGTGATTAGTCTATAGCTCCTGAGCTCATAGCCTTGTGTCTTAACCATTGGTGGCTCTTGGAAATTATTTTAGCTTTCACCCATGGAATCGCCACGTCCACTGTAGTTTTCACAGCCTCTCTCCAAACCCCTCTTTGAAATGCTTCAGCTACCTCCCCTCTGTTAGCAAGCCAAACATTTATATCCCTGTTGGCTCTGGGTGCTTATAGCCTCAGAAATCACTCTCCAGATACCTTCTAGCTACTGCTGCCTGGTTCTTAAAACTAAAAGTCCAGGATTGCAGCTGCTTTGGGTGTTACCAGCCCAGTTCACTAAACCCAAAAGAAAGACCACAAGTGGGAAATAAATGACCCTTTGGTAAAAACGTGTAGTGGGTCTTAAATGTTGTAACATCAAGAAGTAGGGCTTATAGAGATGGTTCAGCAGATTAAAACATCTGTTCCCAAGCTTGACAACCTGACTTTGATCCCTGGGACCCACAAGACAGGAGGGAATGAAGTCTGCAAGGTGTCATCTGGCATCTGCAGGTGTACCATGGCTTGTGCCCCCCCACTCCTACCCTGAACCACACAGTAAAAGAACATAAAAAGCAACAACAACAATAATAATAATAATAATAATAATATACAGCACAAAGGGGTGCTAAACAGGGCAGAAGGCTTCCTGACTGATCCAAAACCCCAAGAAACAGTCTATTTATACAGCTAGAAAGAAGCAAGACACATTTACAATTGGATTGTCTTCTCAGGAATCTCATCCTTAATGTGCATGACCTGGAGTTCCACCAATCACACGCCTTATATATCCACCAGGCATAAGCCTTGCTTATGAACCAATCGCTAGCCTCAATATACCAATCACAGACTTTTTTTTTGTTCACTGAGATTCTCTCCCATTCTGAATGTGAAGAGTTACAGGGCCGGCAGGGTCATTTAGAATTCATAGGCTATGTAATCCAAGCTGGTGGAAGCTGCCTAGAGCCATCCTGACTATAGCAAGGTCTCCTGAAGCAGAAATCAGTGAGTCGGTGGTCCTTGCAGTTGGAATATAATTTTCTCCAAGTGTTGGTGAAATACTCAGTGGAGATTGTCAGAAAAGGGGCTTGCTTGGCTAGCATTTCCCTGCTCAAAGCAGACAGGCATAAGAGGAGGTGGAGATCCTGCCAGCTTTCTTTCAAGAAAGGTTTCCTCTGCCAGACAGTTTTGCTCATTCACTGCACACATGCTCATACACACATCTGAGAGAGAGAGAGAGATGGGTTTTTCTCTATCTGTTACGTTTTTTAAATTATGTTATTTATCTGAAATTTAAGTATTTTGAGGCTCCTTAGATTTGTATTTGACAAATATGGTACCCCCAACCACATAAGACAATTGTGAGAAAGAAAAGCAATTTCTTGAGGGAATACAAGCACATGGACTTAATATATTAACTAACATAGAATTAACATAATATCTAAATGATAAAGCTGGTTTAGCATCCTAGAGCCGAAATCCAGCATGCTCCCAAATCTAAATAGAGAGAGAGCATACCACTAGTGGAAAATCTACACCAGATTTGTTACAGTCGAAATGTATAGATGCTATTTGAAATAATAGTGTATACATCCTTCAGGATATATGCACTGTATATGAAGTGCAAATGAGCTTCTGCTTAAGCTGAGGTCTCATCTTTAAGGTTTGTCTGTGAATTCTGTGAGCATGTGACATAAGATGTGTGTGTGTGTGCGCGCGTGTGCGCATATTCCAGAATCTAAAAGGAGGAAAAGTGGGAGGAGAGGGGAGGAAGGAAAAGAAAGGAAAACAAACATTGCAAAAGAAAAAGGCCTAAATATTTTTTGTACCAAGCATGTCAGATGAGAGCAAGTCAGTTTTGCAATTTTTTACCTTTTCATTTACAGGAAGTCTTAAGATACCATTCCGACGATTCTGTATTAATTCTAAGAAATGGTTTAGGTTTGAGAGCTTTAGCACCAAAGACCTGTTAGACTAATTTTCCCTTTTGCTCTAACTCTGGCCATGTGACACTTAATTCTATAAAATGATTTCAAATTTAGCTTTATTAAAAATCTTTGGGAAAATCAATCACCCCCTCTCACTACAAAAGGAAGTCATGTTTTTCTTCAAAAAAATGAAATCATACTTTACGTTGCATCTGTTTTCTTCCTCTCCAACCAGAATACGCCCAAATTAAAGTATAGGCAAGAGATACTAAAAGATGTTTAAATGTTCACTCCTTAATCCTGCCTTGGGGCAGAGAAATATACAGTCTGCATTCTCTCTCTGCCTAACAAAGTACACTTCTACAATTAGGTGGAATAACTCTTGGCATCAAACCAGCCAATTAATTACTACCAAGAGTTCTGGTGAGGGGGCAACTGAAGGTTAAATTCCACCCAGTGCATTTTTAAAAGTGAACTGACACTCGGCGAAGTGGGGGCTCTTTTTGACTTGGGGAGACATTATATGCTCTTTAGAAGGCACACTGCCAGTAAGGACCCAAAACTCCTGGGGATAAGTGACCCGCTGAAAGCAGCCGAGGGGACAATGGAAGGAAGTGTACATCCGTTCCGCTGTCTGCACTGAGACTTGGAACTCCTGAGGAACACAGAGCATCCATTTCTTTTGACTATGTGTCCAGTCAGCTAAAACCCAAGCAGCTGGGCGCTTCTGGGAGTGATTTTCTTGACTGAATCACATGAGTTGGGAAGTCCCACCCCAAATCTTGGCCAGGCCACATGAAAGGACATGGAAGAAGGAAGCTTTCACTTTTCGTCTGCTTGCTCTCACTGCCATCGGCAAGCTCATCTGTTGTGTTGCTGGAGCATTCTTTCACTTGTGCTTGGATGTACTTCGTCAGGATTCCGACACAGACTGAAGACCAGCTGCTCGCTAGGAATCCTCTGAGACTGACTAGGACCAGATTGGAACGGCTGAGACATCCAGTCTCATGGACTTAACAATTCCTGGGTCCTTGGCTTTTCTATTTGTGTACCCAGACCACAGCCTGTAAGAAACTCTGTAAAACACAGAGACACATACTCACACAGACACACACACACACACACACAGATAACATACATATGTAGACATACACATAGACAAAAAACACACACAGACACACATACCACACACGCAGAGACACACAGACATACATCATAGACATGGACACACTTCACACACACACAAACCACTTGCACACGTATACATAGACAAAGACAAAACACCACACACACACATACATAGATACACACACGCACAGACACACATACATACACAGACACACACACACACATACATAGACACACCATACACACACATAGACAGACACAAATACATAGACACACACACACCACACACACACAATCAGCTCTTCCACTTTAGAGAGCCCTAACTAATACAAGCACCTCATCATTGTCAGCTCTCACTAGTTCCCTCGTAAGAAGTCACCAGAGAACAGTCTTCCTCTTACACCATGTAAGCCCATAGTGAGAAAAATCCAAGTGAAGTTGAGAAAAGAGCCCTCATTAGACACTGATCTCTGTACTGAGAGCTGTGAGAAAGGGGTGTCTGTTGTTCAGGCTGCTCACTCCATGGCAACTTCCTGGAGCAGCCTGAGCCAAGTACGATCAATGATTACGTGCAGACTATGGATTCAGTAAGCGGTGGCAAACCATTCTGTAGATGTCTAGGCAGGCGTAGCCATTCCCTAGACAACCTGGATGGAGCATGGGGAAGTTTTGTGATGTTTAAATGAGAAAGCAGACTGTACAACAGCATTAAACTTGGTACTGTATGTTTAATGTTTTCATTAGCACATATTAATTATGTATAATGTGTGACAATATTATATTTTCATGTATGTATATGTGATATAATTTCAGCATGCTCACCCTGTCCTTTTCTCCTGTCCCCCCATCACTACTGGTGATCCCCTTCTTCTTCCCAAATTGCATCCTTTGATTTTCATGTTGCCTTTTGTTTGTGACCCAGGGAGTTTCATTAGGGCTGTTTAGAGGTGTATAGACACCTTACTGGTATTTAATTGGTATAGACCACTCAAGAGCATTCTCTCCTTCCCCAGCAACTTAGGAACTAATTCGGGCGTATATGTGTACAAAACATACCACTTTTGTTTATTTGTTTTTTTAAAAGAACACAAGGTCATAGATAAAACTGTGAATAGCTGTCTCTGAGTTAGATGTTATTTTTACTTTATTCTCTACCTTTTAACTAAATTCTGAATTTTAAACATTGTTTTACTTTGTAATCAGAAGCATCAATTACAAGACATGTTACTGTCATTGTTGCTGATGAATTGGCCCATAATTTAGGGACTGACACCGAAGGGGGGAGCTGGTCCAAGAAGTGTTCCCACATACACAGGAGCTCCAGGAAAGCCAGGAGTTTCCAGCTGTAGCCAGCAGCCTCTTGATGAGCTAGGAGTCGGGGGCTCAAAGCTCCCTCATCAATAGGGGTCCTACCTGATGGAAGAACTTTCTTTCTCTCCTTCTTTTCAACTCATTACTTTCCATTTACCAACTTCCCTGATAGCTTTGCTCCTTGGCTGAAAGGTGAATAAGCTAGATAAGGCCCTTGAGCTTGCAGCAGCAGAAAGATCCTTCTAATGAGCAGAGAAGACTGTTCGAAACTAAATGAAACAGACAGCCATGCTGCAAACAGACAGAGTTGTTTCAAGGGTCTGACTGGCTTTTCTATACTTCCCTAGATTGACTTTAAATCCCCAGTTCACTCACCCCTTTACTTCACCTCTGCACAGCTTAGAATTTTTGTCTATCAAATCTTTCAGCAAAAACACTGCAAGTCTAGAAAAAGGAAGGACATGCTAATTAGGCTGATTCGATCATTGCATATTATACACATCTGTCAAAACATCCCATTGCACCCCATAAATATATGACTTAAATTTGTCAATTAAATATAAAATAAAACTCAGAAACTGAACATAAAAGAATAAATTGGGGTTTTTTCTCAATTTGCCTATTGCAGCAAGCTCATTAACCAGGACTTCTGACCCTCCTCTCTCTCTTCTCATTATTATAGAGCAGACTGTAACTTCACAGAGTGTCATAAAATAAAAGAAATCATGTAGCTTGCACTGAGAAGTTAGATAAACTGCCAGTCTCTTCATTTGTTACGGGGTCTCTAACCCTTTCCATAGATGAAATCCTATTATCCAGGCTTTTGTTTGAATTATCTGCAAGTCTATACCTAGTTAGCAAGGTTGGTATTGAAACATTTCTCGGGGTGGTGATCTTTGCTGTCTTTCACTGTCTTAAGATATATGGGGGTGATGAGAGCCAGAAGAAATGCCCAGATTACATGGACCTCATGGGTCATTAATAATGGCACACAGATTTGTAGAAGGATAAGTGACAAAGAAGAACTGGCAGGAATCATAAACAGAGACTGGAAAACATGCAACAAAATGTTGCAGATGGATTAGAACCATTATCTAAGAAAGGAATTAGCATGTCGTTATTTCTAGGAACCCATACCAGAGCTCTGAACCATCTATTTAAAGCATAGTTTTGTGTAGTGTATATAAATAGCCATCTAGAAATACCTTTTTACATTCTAAACTTTATCTAAATACTAAGATTTTTCTATCTCCCAATGCAAAGGGAACTCAACTCATTTGGGATGCAAGAAAACCAATTCCAGACCACCCAAGCAGAATGCAGTCTCTTTTCCAAGCAGAATGGATTGTCCCTTCATCAGACACTTACTGTGGCTGAGCAACCAAGCAAAAGTAGACAGGCCATCTCCCTTCCTATTTCAGGGCCCCCCAGAAGTGCCTCTGTTAATCCCTGTTTCTTGGTGTGACTCTGTTCTGACATCTCCACTCAGTTTTTAACTGGTAAGACGTTTATCATTAGTCTCAGAAATGGTGGACTAATTGCATCAAAGGCCATACGTTATACAATGCTTTCTTTAGGCTGATGATATGGACCTCAGATGTGATGTGGTCCTCAGATATGATGTGGTACTTAGATATTACGTGGTCCTCAGACAGTGAACTGATGAAGAAACATCATACATGGCTTCTCTCATGTCTGCTAATCCTACCTTCTGAACTTGTTCCCTAGGTCTAATCCCATTCTGTACTAATAATTAATAAGGTCTGACAGATAGGTTAATAAATGGTCTTCAAAGGGTAGTCCAAGAATGGCTAATACTGGATCAGTGATATGTCAATGAATACCTTCACATGCCATATTATTTCAAGAACTTTAATGCTCATGAGTACAAAATATGACAGCCCTCAGGTAGCCACAATGTTGTAAGCATAGCAGATTTAGACAAAGCAAGACTAATTTCCTGATAGTGTCTTATTATACTTCTATTACAGCATGTCTCACATCACAAAGTATATAATAATTATATTAATTAATAATTAATTAATTGTTTTATCTGTAAGGCAAAGGGAAGAAAGTAACACAAGGGAAACTGGAAAATGTGTAACACTGAGGTGGGCCTGGAAATGTCACATGGGCCAGGCAAACAGGTGACAAAGCATCTAGCAAGAAGAAAACAAAATGTCAAACCATCTCTTTGAAGACATCTGTACTGGCTGCTTTTGTGTGTCAACTTAACACAACCTAGAGTCATCAGAGAGAAAGGAGCCTCAGTTGAGGACATGCATCCATGAGATTCAGCTGTAAAGCATTTTCTCAATTAGTGATCCATGGGAAAGGGCCCAGCCCATGGTGGGTTGGCATGAGAAGTCCTTCTGTATTTGTATAAAATGAATAAAGCTGCTTTGGCCTATAGAAGGGCAGAATGGAGTAAGGTGGGAATTCCAAGCAGATAGAGGAGGAGAGAAGACAGAGTCAGAGAGATGCCATGTAGCTGCTGAAGGAGACAGATGCCAGAACTTAACTCAGTAAGTCAAAACCTTGAGACGATACACAGAATAATAGAAATGGGTTAATTTAAGATGTAAGAGCTAGCTAGGAATATTCTAGGGTCATTGGTAAAGCAGTGTGGCAGTTAATACAGTTTCCATCTGATTATTTTCGGTCTGGGTGTCCTGGAACAATCAAGCAGCCTCCAACTACTATGGGTGGTGTCATCCCTGGGCTGGTGGTCCTGAGCTCTATAAGAAAGCAGGCTGAGCAAGCCGTGGGAAAAAAAAGCCAGCAAGCAATACCCCTCCATGGCCTCTACATCAGCTCCTGCTTCCAGGTTCCTACCATGCTTGAATTCTTGTTCTGACTTCCTCCAATGATGAACTATGATCTGAAAGTATGAGCCAAATAAACTCTCTCCTCTCAAACTTGCTTTTCAGTCATAGTGTTTTGTTGCAGCAATAGAAACCCTAACTAAGATAACATCATTCTCCAAAGACTCATGGGGAATGCAAGATAAAGTTTTTACTGCTATAAATGTAGGAATTAAAAAGTTAGTGCTGGAAAAATATCAACTAGAGTACAGTGGAAAGCCTGGGTTGTGCATGAAGACCATGGTGCCCTTCACAGTTAGCAAACCAAGACACACCTGCATCCTGGGAATCACAGTGGAGAAAGGACTCAATAGCTTAGACTTTGTGCCTACTTGTTCTCTGGCTCTGAGTGTGGGTTGGTCATCTACATAATGAGGATTCTCCCTGCATGGCACGCATTATGGTAATCACAGTATATAATTAGCCTTATGCTAGTCTACTTAATAAAACATTTAAAAACATGAAAAGTAACAAAAACACATGGCCCACAGAAAGTACTAGAGAAATCACAATGGACCTACATGGTTCTTCTCAATTGGGTTGCATGAAATTATGCCATGAATGTTCACCAATACCATATCATTGGTCCATCTTTCTAAGTTTTTCTTTTCTGTTTTTTAGCATTTTTTTATTCCTTGAGGATGTCACATAATTTATTTTGATCATATTCATTCCTCTCATGAATTCTTACCAGATCCTCCCCTTTCTCCCTATGTATTCAACTCTTCATGTTCTCTCTTAAAACACAGACACACACATGTACACACACACACATACCCATACACACGTACACACACATACACACATGCACATACACACATACACACACATGCACATACACACATACACACACATACACACGCACATACACACATACACACACCCCAAACAAAACCACAGAGTCCAGTTTGTGTTGGCTGGCTACTCATTAGCATGGGACCTGATGTGCTTGCTATACCCGGTGTCACTCCATTGAAGAAACCATTATTTTTCCCCTCCCAAGAACTACCAATTACAACTCACTCCTTGGCTAGGTGTGAATTTTGTGCCTACTTCCCCTCCTCTGTGCTGGGATTTTGTCCAGTTTGGGCCTGTGAATGTCTTGAACATGCTGTCCTAGTCTCTGTGAGCTCATATGTATATCTGCCCTACTGGCTCTGGAAAAAGCTGTTTTCTTGAAGTCCTCTGCCTCTGACAATTGTTGTATTCCCTCTTCCATGTAGATCCCTGATCCTTTATATAAATATCCCAATTATGACTGGGCATTCCGAAATCTCTCATCCTCTGAATGTCGTCCAGTTTTGGGTCTCTGTGTTAGTTACCACTTCCTGCAAGAAGTTTTTCTGATGAGTGTTGAGCTGTGTGCTGATCTATGGGCATAGCAATATGTCATTGAGAGTCACTTTATTGCTATAATCATTTATCAGAGTAACAGTGGGAGATTATTCCTCTAGGGCCTTTGACCTATTGTCCTGCTTTATGTTAACTTGGCATGAGCTAGAATCATTTGGAAAGAAAGACTATCAGTTGAGAAAATGCCTCCATATGATTTGCCTATAGGCATGTTTGTAGTGATACATTTTCTCAATTGGTAGTTGATGTGAAAAAGCCCAGCCCATTATGGGTGGTACCATTTCTGGGCAGATGGTCCTGGGGTGTATAAGAAAGAGGCCAACTGAACAAGGCATGGGGAGAAAGTCAGCAAGCTGCACTTCTCCATGTATACTTGCCTCCAAATCCTGCTTCAAATCCTGCCTGCAGACTTCTGCCCTAAGCTCCGTCCCTGACTTCCCTGGATGACAGACTACAAGCTGTAAGAAGAAATAAACCTTTTCCTTCCTAAGTTGCTTTGGGTTGTAGCATTTTATCATAGGAATAGAAACCCTAAGACACATATCTAGCCTCATGTTCTTAGCATCACTGACCTTGTTGGGGATGGGTTCTATCTCATTGGAGGCCTTAAATTCAACTTTAAAAAGAAGTCAATGACTCTATAACATTTGAACCTTTATTGCACAAGTGCTCATCTTACACACAGGTCATTATTGTAGCTACTTAGGTTCATAGCTAGGTGAGATTAATTATTACTTTTCTTCTCTAGCTCCAGTCAATGAAGCTTCCAGTTGAGGATCAACTAGTTTTATTCAGGTAAATGGTGTCTTCAGCCATAGGGTCTTACTAGGCCAACACCTAAAAAGTATGTAACCCTCTACTGGTTTGGGGGTTTATTTGACAGCATATGATGTCTAATTGGTGGATTGTCACCCCTATTATGTGGTGTGTGTATATACATACATATATATATATAAAACATAACATAACATATATGCATATAGTGTCTACACTAGTAGGTTTCTGTGTGGCTTTTAAAAATGGCTTTTACTGTTAAATATCCCTCCCTGTATTCTCTCTCTCTCCTCTCCCTCATTCCTCATCCCATTTCTTTCCTATTTCAATGTGTACTTGTTATTTTGGATTTTGGTTTCTGAATTCTAGATACACCGTATTTAGCCTAGAATACCTTAGAAGGCATCCTACATGGACTCACCCCCCTATATCCATTCTTTTGTGATAGCCTCTGTTATAAATTAGAAACAAAATTTAGCAAAATCTAAAAAGTGGGAGGGAAGGGTGTGCTTGTTTAAGGTTGGCTAGACCCCCAAATACATGGGCTTGCTTTTGACACAACTCTCCTTGAAACTTTCCTTATCTATCAGAGCTACAATTCCAATGTAGAACTTAAACTATGTGTTCACTATAGTCTTTGATGAAATCTGGATTAATATTGTTCCTTTTATGCCAAATGCCAATTAAATTCTAAGCTGTACATGGAAGGAACAGTGTATAATGCTTACCCTAATGACTGACTTCTGTGTGTGGTTATTGGCCTTCTTTCAATCCATCAAAGTCTTAATGGTTGTATAATAGAGCAGTATTTCATGAACTAATTCATTACATTGATTGCTTCATGATCAAAAAGTTACTCAAATAGTTATCACCAAGACAGAGAATTCTTGGTTATTAGCAATTAAGAAATTTACTATTGAAAAAAGAATATTCTATTTTATAAAAACAGTTATGCTAACATATAACTTTCTGGCCCAGGAAGCCATTCATTACCCTCTCCCTGTTTCTACTTTCTGCTTTGTGACATGTGTGACATCCATAAAGGAGATGTGGGCTTTTCACAATTCTGATGCAATGGTCAGAAAGTCTTTCTAAATCGTAAGACTCTGAGGTGGAGTGGCTGGAAGGATTGGTGAGTGGGGATAAGGAAGAACAAAGAGGAAAACACCAAGCATTGTGTATGTATCATCCTTTATTTTTAGATACAAAGATTCTTTGCTACTTGAATTTGCTACTGACCTTGCAAGATGGCTACTCTATACATCAATAGTCAACTGTTTACTTGAGAATTGCATACAGCAAAATACACTGAGGACAAAAAACATATTGGACATAATTAAATTTCTTATAATGAGTCAGAAGTTATTTTTGAATCTGGCAATATTCATTTTGAGTATCAATTATCTTTGTATGTTAAACATAAAAACCTATATGCTAAGAGGTTTTTCCCATTAACAGTGTTACTATGCTTTTAAAAATATTTCACAAACAGGACAGATTCTTTATATAAAAGGAAGCCATTCAGAAGCCACTTGAGCAAGGTTCCTTCTTCATGGGTAATCCTGGGATGCAGTGTAGTGCCTACTCACTAGCAGGAGCCCATGTGAGTCTGTCAGACTCTGTCAGCCTCTCGAGCACTGGGGGAAGATACGGTCAACACTGCTCAGGAAAGCCATGAGAAATGAGCCAAGGGGGGAGAGAAGCATATTGAAAAACAATGTGTCAGAAAACGTCTAACAGAAAGTGTTCCGTATCTGATCATTAATTTTAGAAGCTCTGATTCACTGGTGTCGTACCTGGTGTCACCCTTTCCTGACAGTGTTTTCTGTCCCAGGCCACTTTGGCTCTATGAGAACAGTTGCCGGGAGACTGTATCTGCCCAAGTCCATGTGGCAGCTGGTCTCACATATGTCATTGAGCTCATTCATCTTTGCAGAATGGAAGAAGTTTCCCCACAGTTAGATTTGAATTCCCTGATGATTCTTCCTCCCCTTTGGATGCCAAGAGGATGTCTCATTTGGAAGTTACTAGAGCCAAGTGGGTTCTCTCTGGTACAGGGTGTTTTGTTCATTTTCTGCTGAAGATGTTTACTTTTATTCTGCTGGTCCTGGGAGCTGAACTCTTTGCTGTGGTAGCATTCTTACCTGCTTGTATGCCTGCTTATTATATGTCCAACTGTGAGTCTTCAGTTGGAAGAAACTACTCGACAGCTAGAATGTGTGAGCATCACTGTTTATGAATCTGTAAGCTCCTGGTCCAGGCTGTGCTGGAGAACCTAAGGCAGAGCAGACCTCACCCTAAAAAGCTGGGGCCAGTCTTCAGGTTGATCTGATTGCACTGCTGGGAGATGGCCCTACTGGGGGTGGCCCTCGGGCTCCTAGGAAACATCTGCCAACATCCTACTGGTCACTCTTTTCTCTGGACATTTATACACTGCAAGGGAATATAGCTAACAAAATGAGATGATTACCAATTATTTTCAAGAAAGGTTTTGCTGCAAGGACTGATTAACTGAAGGATTAATAATTACTGTTGAATACTCACAGCCCTAAATCTGAAGCACCTCAAAATTAGAGATTGTTTAAATACTGTTTTGAAGCTACAAATGGAAAATTTCTTGTTAGAATTTCTGTGCTTTCTGATGATTCAATATACACAAAATTAGTTTCATATATAACATCATTTAAAACACTGCATAATATGTATTCCTGCATAAACTACCCAAGTATAAGTTTGAGAAGATTGTATAAAGTTACCTTCATGGTATATGTATAAAGGATGTAAGCAAAATAAGTGAATTTGGTGTTTAGACACTAGACCTGTTACTAACGTATTATATGTATACAAGTATTACAAATTAAAAAATCTAAAATCCAAGAGATTTCTCATTCCATGCACCTCACATATGGAGTCTACATGCAAAGGCCCTTAACAGCCTGTATTTACAAGGAATGGTGTACGCAAATAAGGCCCTGAGACAGGCAGCCATCTGCAGAAACATGACTCCTACCTGTGAACTGTCAAAGTAGCTATGTTTGAGATTAAAAATAGCACACGTAACAGCATTCTGTACCTGTTTAAGTCTGGCGATGTCCCTGCCATGTCCCCGTTCTACCACCAGTCTGTGACAGCTAAAACGTAAGAACTGTGGGGGCAGTCACATATCCTGCCTCTCTCCAGGACCGTGCACTGTGTCTGGTGTGGTGGAGTTGCTTATGAAGTAATGGAGCAGAGAGAGAATGCGTGACGTCAGGGAGAGGGTAGGGAGGGGATACAGCAGCATGAGAGGAGGAGAAAGGAAGCGCAGAGGGGGGACTCTGATTAGCCTGAGGAGACATCATAGCACTACTTCCATGCTCTTCAGCACGGATTGCCACATGATCTCTCGGTGGTCCTCCTTTCCACACCCCTGAAGGTTTAACTAAACTGCATCCCTGTGCATTGTGACTTTTTACTTATCATCTTTGTCTAAATAGAGGTTAGGTAAAAATCGTGAATTTTGATTTTGATGTTGAACTGAGAAACAAGGCAGGACCGTGGATAAACAGGCATTCCTGCAAAGAAACCCTGCCAGCCCATGTGTGAAGATTCGATGCTTTGTCAAAGCAGGAAGCAGCAGGGCATAATAGCTGAACACACAGCTCCTGTGATCAAGCAGGTCAGAGTCTGCTCTACCACTAATTAAATGTGTGCCTTTGAATAAGGTGTTTGAGACCTCCTTGTGGGTAAGATAAGGAGTGTAGCTACTGTGACACCACACTGTCTGGGGCTGAGTGATGTCGAGGGTGTGAGGTGTTCTGCACAGTGCCTAGCACCTAGCAGCTTCCTTCTCATGTCAGGACTACAAAGGCACCCTGTGCCAGGAAGGTGGTCCTTAGACCGTGAGGAGGAGGAGACTTCTGGGCTGGCAGCATCGAGATGTTGTTTCTGATGGAGCGTTTGGTGCGGAGGCCTGAAGCACCTGCTCTCAGAGCTGAATTCACCAAGGAGATGGGCTAAGGATGGAGGTGGGAGAGGGAGGCAGGGCAGTTAGAGGGAAAGCCTGACATTGAAGTGAGCTAAATCTGTGCAAGTGGCTATTTTCGTCAGCCCAACCACAGTGGGTGTGTGATGGGGCGTCTTCTTTTGATCCAGCGCTTTTTATAGATGCCGGTTTTTCTTAAAGGCAGCTAGCTCTCTTCCACCCTTCCCCAAGCTGCTGCAGTGACTTGAAGTTGGCTTCTGGAGTATTTGTCATCTGTAATCTCAAAAGGACAACATGGAGATTAGTAACTAGATTCTCCTTGAAGATGTTAAAAACAATTTCACCAGCCCCAGTGGGGATTCTAACAGAGCTTTCCCGGTAAAGAAGGCAAACACATTACCATTTCAAAAGTGTTTTCAGAACCCAGGCTCAACCTGTCCAGGCAGCTTTGGTGAAAATGAAAGCCAACATCAATCCATCCCATCACCCTGCTCTCTTTCTTCTCGTAAGGAAAACTTGACTGCAACCATGTCAAAACCTGTCCCTGTGATTGTCACTTAGACAAGTTCAATTAGTGTCGTCTTGCTCTTTCCCATGAGGGTGCATAGAAAGTTATGAACTGTTGGATACAAAAGAAGAAAGTCTGTCAGTTGATGCTTTCAGAGTATTTTCATAAAGGATTCTGTGAACATTTCCTCCTGATACTGCTGTTTTATAACAGCCACTTTTAGGGCACAGGAAGCCACCAGGACCAACCCAACACTTGAGCCACAGGACCTATAAAGTAACGCCATGCATATCTGGTAGCCATAATCACTGAAATAAGAAAGCTGAATGAGACTCAGTGTCATACCTTCAGAATTTCCCCTGCACCAGCAGCAGACCAGGTTCCTTCTCTTTAGTGAGCAAGTAGGTGTCAGTTGGTACAGGCAAGCTCTAGTCCAGAGAGGAACTTGGCTGCCGTGCACAGAGCAGCTCAAGATACTAAGGAAGATTTTCAACTATTTTGGTAAGAGTCCATCATTTTAATAAAATCCTGTTTATTTCCTGCCTTGTTTTTCTACCCCAGGGCAAGCAGGTGGTGGGCCAGGCAGGCATGTGCTAGTGAATTAGGCATATTCTGATGTAGGGAGTGCATTTTCATTACGATGAACACAACAGGCACAGAGAGGAGGGGGTGGGCCGTTGATAGGTCACTTCTGTTCAAAGGAGAAAATGCATTCATCTAAAGGCAATTCAGCGGTTCATAATGGACAGGATGGTGGGGAGGGGGGTATCTCTTTGTCACAATCTTCCAATGAGCACCACCGTGAATCATAGCCACACTGTAGTGACTCTATACCATGCCAGCTATTTAAACCCCAGACACCTGATGCCCCAATCTCTACAATTCTAAATAGCGTCCAGGAGTGCAGTTCCATTTTTAACACAATATTTTGAATTTGTACAAATGAGAATCGGTCACCAGGTAGAGACTTTTTTGATTATTTCTTATGCTTTGCTATAGTCAGGCATTGGGGCTTTTAAAAGTACTTGATTAGAAGCAGTTGGAACCATCATGTCCCAGCAAGACTTATTATTTTATTCATGAAAGTCATTGTGTATCTTACCGAAGAAAATGGCAGGAATTTCCCATAAGAAATCGGTATGTCAAATTTGATACTCAGGGGCAAAAGCCTCCCACACAAACCAGATGAAGCTACAATGTAATCAAATATTGTCTCCCTTAGAGATTGTGCAGGCTTTCCTGTGAATCAGAGTCATTGCTATACTTGGTCTGTACTCCATGGTAAAAAATGAGACACAAGATACTTGTGCTCCTTCAGGGCTGGGCCTTTTTGTTCTGTGTGATCTACTGATGGGCGGGGACATATGGGGTCTTGGACTCTCTTCTGGGAGCACCAGTAACACTATTTGTCTAGGACTATGCCTAGGATGCACACTGACAGTATAGAAACCATTTACTAACCCTATTGGCAACTCCTTAGTCTCTTGGTTTGTTCAGATGACAATGAGTTGGTTATTAATTGGTGTCATTAAGAAATATTACAACTGAACAGGGCTGGCTGATGTTCAACTTTAATACAAATTATAGTTTCTCAGTAAGTCCGTCTGTGAATTGATGGTCCTTTGATCATTGCTATAGGAATTGTGTAGATCTCTACTACAATTCTTAATCTTTAACATCCAAAGCCCAGCAACACGTCAAATAGAAAGATATACCAAGATTTGCCATAAAGCTCACTTGATAGAAAAACTTGGCCTGAGTTGACATGGCACCACTAATATAATTATTGCACAGTTATGTAACAGTGTGGATATTGGAGTGCTTTGTTATAAAAATCAAAATGATCTGGAATCCTTGCTGGATTTAGCACACATCCCCTCTTTCTTTTCTACTGAATTTTATCTGGTCCCAAGATGGGTGGATGTCAGGTCATGGACCAGAACTACCTAATACCCATGGATGATAATGAGCAGATTTTCTGCAGCCTCAGCTCTGTCCCAAAAGGCATTGTTCATAAATTGAATGAGGTAATATATCCAAGGTTCGTTAACGGAAAACTAATATGGCGGTCATTTCTTATTAAGAAACCATGGCAGATGTAGCTCTGTGGTTCAGCACACGTCTAGCATCCACAAGGCCCAAGAACTGCCCCACTTCCATAAGAAGAAAACAATTACTGATGCTCATGTTCATGTACTGGGGAGCCATGAATCTTGTTCCCATCTGTCTGAATCAAGTAAAGCCCAAGCTTGCTTTTAGAACCATTTCTTGCCATTTCCCACTTTATGAACAACTCGTTTCTCCTCCCCCTTTTATTGGAAATAGCTTTTTTTCTCACAAAATATATCCTGATTACAGTTTGCCCTCCCTCTATTCTGCTTGGTTCCTCCCCCTTATCAGGGCCCACCCCCTTTCTGTCTCTCATTAGAAAACAAACAGGCTTCTAAAATAAGATAAAACAAAACTAATACATCAGAATAGGACAAAATAAACAGAAGGAAAAGAGCCCAAGAAAAGGCACATGAAAAAGATATAGACACAGAGACCCACTCATTTCCATACTCAGGAATCCCATAAAACGTCACTAAACTGGGAGCTGCAATTTATACGCAAAGAACCTATAGACTAAAAGGAGAGGGAAATTGATTAATTAATTAATTGAAAATACGGCAAAAGTCTTTAAAAAGTGCTAACACAGAGTTATGGAACAAGGAATCTCCAGTGATGTCACTGAGTTCATTTTCTGCTGATCATCTAGTGCTGGGGAAACAGGCTACCATTAGGAGTTTGATTCCAGGGTGGCATGACCTTGGAGAAAATTAAATTTTCATTTGCAAGTGGTTGGAGATTGCTTCTAGTTTAGGGATGGGATCATGTGTCCACTTCTTTCAGCTCTAAGACACCATTGGTGCAGACCTGTTAAGACAGTCTGTATGCTTCCTTCATCTCTGTGAGTTCCAATGGACTGATTTAGAGACCCTTGTTTCCTTAGCATCCTCCATCCCCTCTGGGTCCCTACTCGTTCCACCTCTTCTTTTGTGAAGATCTCTGAGTCCTGAGGTAAGGAATTTTATAGAGACATCCCATTTAGAAAGGAGTATTCCAAGGACTCTCTCTCTCTCTCTCTTTCTCTCTCTCTCTCTCTCTCTCTCTCTCTCTCTC
>LOJH01010682.1:0-13576 GCA_001685095.1 Ellobius talpinus
CACACACACACACACACACACACACACACACACATACACACACCCCAACTTGAATACACGCATGCACACCATATGCACAGGGAAACAGTGTGATGCCCAGGGTTTTGTGACTAGCCTCTGGTTTTGGCAGCACATGGCACTGGCTTCTCTCCTGGCTGGCTGAGCCCTGGTGTTGGTTGGCTCTTACCCCTGCCCTGTGCATGTAAAGGGGTGTGCTCAGTGGATAGAGCTGCACCCGGGCCACCAGGAAGGCCGGTTTCAGTTCCTGCTTGTCGCTAACTGGCAGCTGGGCCTTGCGCCAGACTTTGCCACAGGCCGTGGTTTCCTATGAAAGAGCTGGCTCAGGTCCCGTGGGAAGGTCTGTCAGGACATCTTGATGACTTCTTTGCCTATGTCACTGCTGACCCCCAGCTGCTTTGGCCGCTGCCCCATCCACCCCCTCATTCCCACTGTCTTTCCTACTTCCGTTTCCACTTGGCCTGCCCTGTTCTTTCATACCAAGCCCCATGTGGGTCTGGACGGACTCCTTGGTGCCAAACTGGGTTACCAGATAGACAGAGTAAACATGGCTTAAGGTCACCTGGAAAGCCCAGCCGCCACCAGAAAGTGTTTATAAAAGAATTTGATACTCCCTGCTCAGAGCAAAACATCCTGGCTCTCGTCTTGTGCGTATTCCGTGGTTCATTGTGTCATTCACTTTTTGTTTGAAGGAATGCAGTGTGATCTTTTTAGCACTTGGGCCTTTATTTTCGTTCTCTCAGTGTCTTAACTCCCTCACCAAAGCCACACAGACTATGGGACAAGCCAGCATGGCCAAAGGTTTCTTTCCCTTCTGGCTGGCATTCTTGAGACCTTCCCCAAGTTTCAGCTTTTGCAATTGAGCACCATGATGGGGCAGGACAGGAGAGAGGAGGCCAGTGTAGAGCCTGAAATCCTCCTCTGAGCTTACAAATGAGTTGAGGCCCAAGCTTTCTCTGCAGTGATTAAAAGCATTCAAAGGTGTGCTATAGGTTTTCAAGGATAAGCATTGCCCACAGAGGGGCGGTGGTCGGAAGCCTTGTTAACAAAGCGGACAGATCAGATAAGATTGGGTTCTTGGTTTCTAAGGCTGGAACCTCACATCTGTGTACTGTTGGCTGCTACCCATTCTTAGAGTTGCCCCAAACCAGTTCAACCCAAACTCAGGCATTCTCTTGGTGTCTCCCTAACTCCCCAGTTCTGGCATGTGTCTTGGCAGGATGGCTCCCTTGATAGGCAACTGTGACTACTAAGGAAAGAACAGGTTGTGGTCCATAGGGTTCAGAATAAAAGGACTCTTTCTAGAGGCTCTGTGTGGCTGTCTAAGGGGACAGTTAGCTTTGGCTTGTGTAAGTCCTTAGTAGTCCCCATGTCCATGTTTTCACAGTGTGTTACATATATGTTGTCATTGCCAGAGTCACACATGTGCTTATGTGCCGGCATTGAGCTATGTGTGCAAGCATCTGGACTTAGTAAATCTTTGCACTCACTATTGTTTGCTTTATTGATACGAAAAGACAGGGCTAGAGTTGGTAAGTAACCTAGCTTTAGCTCCATAGCTTATTGGCAGATCCAGGGCTCTTCCTTGGACTGTGTGTTTGTTCCCTGACTCTGCTGACCTCGCAGAGAAGAGGAATTTAAGTTGGGAGTGGTGGAGGCTTGGCCAGCCCAAAGAATGCTGGGATATCTCTCAAATCATCCCTCACCCCTGAACCATCTGGCGTTTATGTTGGCTTCAGGTAATTTCATTTGGTTCTCACTGACATGTTTCCTGACCCCTATCTGCCACTCACTCAGTGACCAGGCCTGGGCACCCAGCATGGCAGAACCATAGGAACAGGTGTGGCACACTTAAGAATCATGACCTAAGTAGAAAGCACTTGTTTTTATTATCGAAAGACCCGGCTCTGTGTCTCACTGCCTCTTCTGTTAAATACTGAGTTCTCCCTTCACACTGGTTTCCTGGGGAGCTCAGGGCTGAAGGGTTAATCCCGTTTCCATGGCTAAGTCATCGGTGATGCTTCTAATTGGGTCATTAAATTCATTGTTTAAGCATTCGCTCACGGGGATACAGAGACATCTCAGCCATTAAGAGCACTGGCTGCTTTTCTGGGGGACCCGGGTTCAGTTCCCAGCACCCGTGTAGCGACTTACAACTGTCTGTAACTCCAGTTCCCTGCAGGCTAATGGCCTTTCCTCTGCTTCAGGTAACAGTCATGCACATGGGACACAGATACACATACAACACTCATACAAGTTAGATAGAAGATGATGGACAGACAGATGGACTGACAGGTGGATGGGTGGATGGATAAAATTCTTAAGGCAAAAGTTTTATTTTGGTTCAGAAATTCCTGCATGCCTTTGGACTGGCTTCCGAAGAATTTGGTGGAGATTTGGTCAACTGTTCACTCTCAAATAAGACTAAGCAGATTTTTTAGCTTCCTTTTCACCATAGTTTTGCACATCTGTCTTGAACATTCCCTGCCCACCGTGAAACATGAGAGCCCCTCTCCCACATTTGGAACCACTGAAGAAGGTAAAGGGTCAGGCTGGCCGTTAGCCATTCGCTGCCATTTTAGCCACTGGTGATACTTTCTGTAGAACGTGGCCGACTGGCCTTCTGAGAGCTCATCCCCGGTAATTACCCTTCCCTGGCTCAGCAGGACAATAGAAGCTGGCAGGCAGCTGGCGAGAAAGCCACCTATGCCCTCCCTGCAGGGTAGGAGTCCAGAGGTCATTGCCTCTGTAGCCTGACCTACCAAAGAGGCCAGAGGATGCTGGAAGAGTTAGTGAGGAGGGTGGGACAGAGAAGCAGCCAGGTGGACTCCTTCAGGGGTGGGCTCCTTCAGGGGTGCCCTCCAGGTGAGGTCCCGGAGTGTGCCTAAGGGTCCTTTCAACTCCTCAGGCCTCCCAAGGGAGAGAAGAGCCCTGTTGCTCACAGATTGGCCAAGGCTTTACAGTCTCGGCCACCGCCTTTCCTGCTGTTTTTACTGCCATGCTTCACAGCCCTGTTAATAAATAATCCGTATTTGATGATTCCTTTTCGTAAAGCGCCCTGATGGGTACGCCTGCCGGGCCTCTGTAGTGAATACGACAGTGCCCAAAGAGGATTGCATGGCGGCCATCAGCTGGGAAAGGAGCAAGCGCATCTGGCTGCTGTCATCACCCAAGCCAGTTCATGACTCTTGGTGTTGCTGACAGCTCTACTTTGGAAGTTGACAGTGTTTAACTAACAGAATCACATAGACCCACCCCACCCTGCCGTATTCGGCATCAGAGCCCCAGCTCAGGACCGCAATTGAACAGGACAGCCATTGGCTGCGTGTCTCAGCCAGACCTTTGGGAGCTGCTTGCCACCCAGGACCAAGGGCTGAGTCTCATGAGCAAAACATGTCTGTGTGCTGAGCCAGCTCGTGCTACACGCTTTTCTCAGGTGGGCTCTCGGTTTAGACCGGTCCATGCATAAGCATCCACAGCAGGCGTTGGTTAAGGACTCTGCTGGTTAAGGGTCACAGCTGTAACCTGCTGAATCATGCCAGTTCTGCCGCACTGGCCAGGACGTCCAAGCTGAATTCAGTTGCCTTTCCTGCTCATGCATTCCAGCCTGTCAGCAGCTCTCTGGTGCGGGTCTGAGGGGAAGCCCTGCTTGGCTGAATTCAGGTGTTGTGTTTCAAGAAACACCCGGTGGGTAACCCACACCCCTCCGGAGGAACCTGTCAGCGTTTATTCAAGCAAGAAGGCTATTGTGACTGTCACCGAAGACACCGTCTTCAGGTGCCAGGCTTCCTGCCTTCTCCCGTGCTTTTATAAAAAGCCAGAGAGCCAGCAGCTTTCTTCCCACTTTTGTCCCTGATCATCAGGGATGAACTTGAACAAGAAAAACAAATAGAAAAGAGCAGACAAGTCCTGTATAGGCCTTTGTTTCAGGCTTGAAAACTAAACACATTCAGGCCAAAAAACATACGTCCCTTACCCCTTTCCTGTCAGCCTCGGCCTCATGTAACCTCATTCTCAAATGACACCACTTGTTAAAATTTATTTCTGCTCTTCCCTGACTTTTTCCCCCCTTTTCCCTCCCTTTTAATTTTTTAGGTTTTTAGTTTTAGTTTTTCTGGGTTCTGCACCAATGAGCTCACTCTTTCTTCTGAACAGTTGAGTTATAAATGAGCATCGTGGGGTCTGTGCCCACATATCCAGGGGCAGAGGAACTGAGAAGAAGCCGCTCTTAGAGGTGAATCCCAGGGTGGTGATATACAGCAGAGGACCTGGGGCTCTGACACACGGGGGCCATGTTCCTGTGTGACTCATTTGAACTTACTACTTAAACTGTACTGAATTTTCGTTAACATTTAACATCTGCGGGGAGGCCCCTCCCTTTTTTTAGTTGAAAATGTTTTGTGAGTGCGAAATATTGGTAAATCTCTAGAATTTAGCCCCCCCAAAAAGGGAAATGCCAAGCGAATTCTAGACATTGGTCTCCAGAGAATTCATTTCACAACCATTTGTCATGCGTCTTGTGTCTAAGGCAGTCAAAAGCAGATCAGAAATAACCAGAGATCAGTAAGACACACAAGTCCCTTCCCTGAAATGGTGCGGTTCGTTGGGTGAGCAACGGTACATCCTGGTGTTTACACTAATGAACTATGGACAATGAGGTATGGAAACTCAGACGGCCCAGTTTACCCAGCCTTGCAGTGGGATGAGAGACTTTGCTCGCGGGACACGTTGGAGTTTGGGTTTTTAAGTAGGAACTAAATTTTACAGTTTGAGCCCAGTTTGAGCCCATGAAGGTACCTGCGGGTCCACGTCATCAGATTTCACCTCCACACATAATGAGACTTGAAGACATTAGGTGGCCTTGGCTGCACCCAGCAGCAGTGTACAGTCAGGACCTGGGCGGCTCTTCCTGCTGGAAAGTGGCTCTTCCACTGGGGCCTTGGGTGCGTTCATCCTGGAAGAGTTTTGGGGAGACAGGATCCACTTTTGAGTATGGCTTCTCCAGAACGGCCCGTGTTACATGGAGCTGACTTTTGAAGACTTAGTTCTGGCTTTTAGAACTTTCCGGTAAATGGACTGCCTGTGTTGTCTAGTGAGGATACAAAATGCACTAGACTGTCGTACAGCGTAATCAAGCACATGATAGGAGGACTAAAGGAATCATTTTCCTCTGTCTTGCTAAGCATGGGCATGCTTTATACAGACTTAGTATTTTGCACTGGGCTGTTCAAATGTGAGTCCATTCTAGACTAGCATCCTCTATTCGTAATTGCACCATCACCCTGCCGGTTAACAGTCAGTGTGGTGCTGCCACCTCACACTGGTACCTAAAGTCTTGTAGTGTGTGTGTATTCAAAAAGTTTTATTCACTAAACATAAGGGTTTTTTATGTTTTTGCTTTTTTTTTTGAGGTAGAGTCTGACTATGTGTAGTCTAGGCTGGTCTTGAACTTGTGAGTGATCTTCTTGTCTGTGCCTCCTGTGCTGAAATTATAGGTTGGTACCAGTTTGTCCAGCTTTTATATTTTTGTCTCATTTTGTTTTTGAAATAGATTCTCCCCATGTGGCCAGAGTTGCTCTTGAAATCAGAGTCCTCCTGCATCAGTTCACTGAGTGCCGGGATTACAGGCATGTGCCACAAGTTTGGGAATGCATTTTATTCTGTCACTATAATTTCTGATTTGTAGGACTAGGTTGATTAATCTAATGTCATGGTCAAGAAACATGCCAGCGCTTTTTCTTCCTTATGTTTCTCTAAAACAATCACTTGGCCTCCCCGCGAAACAATAGAAGATGTTTTCCTGATCTGCGGTTGTCTGCCAGGCTGATTATATCTTCACTGTGATAGTTTGTTTGTTACTCAGCGGTCACAGGCTAGTGTGACAGATTTAAAACAGGCTAGGATTTTGTCTGTGGTAGAGCTGTTGTGGGTATCTGTAGAAGCTGAGTAGGTTAGGCCACTCTGGAGCCCATGCCAGCTCTTCGGCTCATTTATTCTTCCACAGTTGTGCTGGGGTGGGGTGTGTTTTAGCAGTGGAACACTTACCAGCCTAGCATGTTCAAGGCTCCATTTCTAGCGCTGCCAGAAAAAAAAATGTCATTTTCTCTTATTTAGTTTCGCTTTCTGGACGAAGGCATTAGCTCTGTCACTTTGCAGAGACATCGTTTGACATTTTACTTGATCTCAAACAAGGGGCCAAGGAGCCAGCGCGTAACATTTCTGGGTTTCATTATTCTCCATGTGAAAAACTGTGGAAATAGTTTGCTTAAAGGATTTAAACCAATTAAATAAGTTGCTCTTACAAAACCCCTCCCCTACTGTGCCCAGCACATACTGGAACTGTGATAAATCATAGCTTGAATTAATTAATTTGCTTCATTTCCTGTGGACATATTTATAACACTTTAAGAGTAACCAAGCTGGGCAGTGGTAGTAGTGCCAGCGTGTGGGAGGCAGAGACAGGCAGATCTCTGTGAGTTAAAGGCCAGCCTGGTCTGTAGAGGGAGTTCCAGGACAACCAGGGTTACACAATGGGCCTCCCTGACTAGAAAACAAAACAAAGAGTAAAACAATTTTTTGTTTATATAAAAAAAATTTCTAAAATATAATAAGAGTATAATACCCCCCAGTACACACCTCTTTTTATTCTTTTGGAGTTCTGGTAACCCTTCCTCAGCAGCAGGTTTACTGATGGATTTTTGAGGTCTAAACCTATGTATTATTGACTAAGATGAAAACCACAGGCCCCTAGAGTCAGAAAGTGTTGATTTTGGCGTACAGTCAATGGGTGGATAATGTTTAATATATTAAATATTAAATACAGAATCTTTTGGTTTGTTGAGTGCTACTGATGTTGACAATTAAACCATCTAGTTTGATGTATAGAAGTTTAATTTGATCTGGATACAGCCTGTTTCATCGGACAGTAATAATGACAAAATACTGAGAACAGTCCAAATAATTCCCTAAATTTCTTTGTGAGTACCGTGAGAGAAACGTGAAAACTGGGTCTAGAGAGGTGGCTCAGCGGTTAAGAACACTCAGTGGCTGCTCTTGCAGAGGACCTGGGTTCAGATCTCAGCACCCACAGGATGGCTCACAACCACCTGTAACTCAGATGAGCTCTTCTGGCCCTGCTGGCATGGCACACATGTGACATGCATGCATGCATGTGGGTAAAACTCCCATACACAGAAAAAAATGAAAGTAATTTTACTTAACTGCCTGTACTTTTGGTGGGTGGCCAGACTTGGTTGCAACCTCAGTGGTATAATAAATTCTTTTAGTTTTGAAGTTTGGTAAACCAGATTTTAAAAATAATTTATAATAGTGGAGAAAAGAGTTTAATGAGAATGTGAAAACATTTCCCCTTTGTTTTTTCTTTTCTGTAATTCCAGAATACTCAGAATTTCAGCTGAATCACTTTAAAAGTATATTATTTCCTAAAATAGGATTTCTTTTAAATCCTATCACCTTAAGGCAATATTCACATGTGCTTCTTATCTACAGCTGGAAATAAGTTTTCATGTTAGGATATATCCCTTAAAATTGTAGAGGAGTGTGTGTGTGTGTGTGTGTGTGTGTGTGTGTGTGTGTCACATATGAAGCTTGTGACCTGATGTCATTATCAACTAAGTGAACCATCTGTCTGTTTCTAAAAAATGAAAAATGGAGGCTTAGACAGAATCTAAAACTTTAAACCTTAAGGGAACATTTGTGAACAGCAAGAAAAAAATTAGTATTTTTAAATTTTGTATTTTGTCATTTGTTTGCTTTTTTAAAAGGATCCCACTTCGTCTTCAACTCTGTCATTGAAGATCGCCTTGACCGCTTGGATGCCATCTCTGTCTGCCTCCTGCTGTTGGCACACAGGCCTACATCGGCACACCATTGTTTTCTGGTGCCAAGAATCAGAGCAGGGTGTTGTGTATGCTGGACCAGCACTCTCCGGCTGTAGAAAATCAACACTGTTACTGTTTCGCTTCTGCAGTTTACAGTAGCCGCTAACTTGGGTCGCCTTTACCCTGTGTCCAGAAAGGGTCCGTGTGCTTCTCTGTCTGACCACTTACTTGTTCATCCTCTGAGTGACCCTTGGAGGCAGTCGGCCATTACGACGGTGATGGTTAGCCAAGCCTTGCCCGTTTCATGAGTGTGGAAACAGAAGCAGAGAGACACCAAGTGCCCATAGCCACTAGGAACATGTAAAACCATCCCTTCAGGCTCTGGTGTTTAGTCCCATAGCTGTGGCCCGTATGGGTAGACCTGGTCTGGCTTCCACAGCGGTGACTTACAAAGCACCATTCTTATCTCAGAGGTGCTCTGACAGTTGTTTTCTTAGGATCTTGCAGTATTGGATTTTTCTATCGCTGGCGGCATCAGTGTTGTTTTATGTGGTGTGTTCCTTGTTTCAGAGCAGGTGAGCAGTAGGGGCTGTGCAGAGTGTGGACACTGGACCGTCTCTTCCAGCCGGATTTTTCCCAGAGGTTTAGTTAGCTTAAAAAAAAAACAGGTGGAATTTGTAGTCTGGTTCCCTTCTTCTTTCCCAGTTTACAAATTAAAGCAGTTCTTCCATAAGTTCAGACAAAGTTAGTCATTTCCTGTCCTGGGTCCCACTGTTTTGTAATTAATTTGTTCATATGTCATTTCTTTCCATCCCCCACCCTTGCCTCCAAGCGACATTAGCCCGGTGCTGGTGACAAGTGGGTGAATCATGTTGCACAAAGAGGTGGAGGGATTTGCCTAGAGTAACAGGCCTGAAATATAAGGGGCTTTCACAATTCCCTGTCTCCTGCTTGGTCCCTACAGACTGCCAGATGTGTTTCAAATGCCTTGAAGTGCATGTGTGCATGCGTGTGTGTGTGTGTTTGCGTGCACCCTGCACTATCATTCTCAATCTTATCTTCTTGAATTAGGGACTCTCCCTGATTCTCCAGCCAGGTTAGCAGCTACCAAGCCCCAAGGAAGCGCCTGTCTTTATCGCACTGGGGTGACAGGCATGTTTGTCATCACATGGGACTTTTTACATGGGCTCTGGGGAATTTGAGCTGAGATCCTTTTCCTCGCCTCCCCAGCTTGAACTCTTGCCGAGGAGTTAGGGCACAGTTTTCCACCTAGTGATGACGCTGGTGATGATACCGATGGCAGTTACTCTGCACGACGGCCTCCTCCTGTGTGTCAGCTTAAGGCTCCGATGAAGTGATATTCTCTGTGGAAGTATTGGGGCCAGAAGCCCCTGTGATACTAATAGTGTATGTTACTCTCAAGTCTGTTATTTCAGTTGCGACTTCAACAGTATTTCACGGTCGTTGTCTCATGTGCTTTATATTACTCCAGGAAGTGGGTGACCTCTTTGCCATTTCGCAGATCTGAGAACTGAGGCTTAGTGTGGCTGAGAACGTCAGCTGTGATCATCTCCTTTCTTTCCAACAGAGGCACGGGGCTAGACTTCAGCCTCCTTCGGGATTCTGTCTGCTGCCCTGGCTCCTGAAGCCTCTAGAGTGAGCCAGAAAGGCAGACTGTTGCAGCCTGAGCAGAGGTCCCTTCTCCTAGTGCCAGGGTCCTGCTGGGCACTGAAGCTGTGGGAGTGGAGTGGGTAGTAATTTTTAATGGGACTGGCTACCATCTGTTTTGGTAACCAGCTCTGGCAGCCTGGTGCGGCCTGGAGTGGGCAGGCCCTGCGGCAGGGGCCAACCTCTGGATCGCTCTTGTCTCAATGGGGAGTTCCTCGCTGGGACTCTCAGGAAATGAAGACTGCTATGTCCAGCTGCTGCTTCCTGTTCCTATAATTCTGAGACACTTTTTTCAAGAGTAGAATGCATTTATTTTTAAACCAGTGGAAAATATTGTCAACCTGCTCCTTAGCATTTCCTTAAAAACTGGGTGTGCTTGTTTGAGCTTTTAAAGGGCTATGTGAGAGAAACTCCCATAATGCCGCCTGGGGTGGCCAGAGCCTGGTGGATTTCTGCAACAGCAGAGTGAAAAGCAATTAAGACAGATCTGATGAAGCAGGAAGCTCCTGGAGGTTGATGACAGTGTTTGGGGGAGGCCTGCGATTTACATATGTGGCTTACTGTCTCTGCAACTCGGGCCTGCTTTTTCTTCTGCCTGTGATTGTGACATTAGCGAATTAGCGACCTGAGTCATTGAAGCCACACCGGCTCCTCTCAGAACCCTGTGCGCAGAAAGGAGCCGTCAGGCCAGGTGACGAGAGGCAGCGGGGTAAAGGATTGCTTGTGCAACCAGTGACTCTATAACTAAAAGCCACAGGTAGAAATATCTTCTCTAGTGCCTCATTTTCTTTTCCATTCCCTCAGCAGCAAGAGAGCGTTTGGGCTCTAGTGGTTTGCCTTTGTAGAAACACTAATTTAGGAAACATTTTGCAGAGTAAACTTCAAAGAAGGTCCTAAGTATACTAAGTTCTAAGTTAATCTTGGCTGTGATTTTAGCCCCTAGAGGTGGAGGAGGTGTGGGCATAACAACCTAAGATTGCCCTTTGAAGATGGCCTGCACACCTCCCTTCCCCCAATCCCCTAACCCCCTCCCCTCAAAAACTGTGGTCACGGAAATGCAAAGTAAATCAAGCTAGGTCACTGGCACCCTCCTTAGGAAGGATAAATATTTCTTTCCATGCCGTCTTCCTTTCAATGAAATCTAACTTGAGTTCTTTGAATGTTTAGCCTTCCCAGGAAGTTTGGACTGGTGGAGAGTCTGATACTGTTTGCATTATGAGAGCTGTTCACTAACGGCCACGTGGGTGTGTTTGTGTGCGTGCGTATGCATGTTTTTTGGGGGAAGGGGTGTGATTACACAGAATTACAATGCACCTTCCCCCCCACTTCAGATTTTGCACAAAGACAACCCTTTAAAGTTTCACTGTTGAGTACGTTCACCAGTGTGGTAAAAAGAACTTTGACAGAAATGGGAATTCCTTCATCTTTATTCCTTCATAAAGGTGTGAAGATTGAACTAGTTGTGTGTGTGTGTGTGTGTGTGTGTTTGCGCACGTGCGTGCTCATTATATTCCTCATCAGAATGTGTTTGTGGTATATAATTTGACGCCTCTGCAATTGTCACCCAGTGATTGTCATCTTCTTTCCTGGCCTAAAGTGCATCCTGAGCCAGATAGCCTCCCTTCCCTCCTGCTGCTGCCTGGCCTTGGATTTTTTTTTTTTTGTCCAGGCAAGTTGAAAGAAGCAAATATTCAAGTTCCTGCTTGGTCCTGGCCCACCTGAGCCAGGTGTCCTCATTGCAGAGGCCTCTGTGTCCCAGCTTGCTCTCAGCAGGCTCTCTCCTGCAGAGGCAGCCGTGGCCTTTCCTTTAGCCTCTCCGTGACTGCTGAATGACAGATATCAGCTTAGGGCTCCGCCTGGCGCAAGTCCCTCTGCTGGCTTCCAGGCTTCCAGGCTGACTTCTTCCTAGCCCCTGTCTTCCTTCTGCTCTCCCCCCACCCCCACCCCCTTTGTCCTTGTCCTCTCTCACGTCCCTGGGTCTCTGGGTGTTAATGGTTCTTGCTTTTTTTTCTGCCTCGAGTAGTCCCATCTTGCATGCTTATAGGTCCACCCCTGGTCTTCATTTTTGACATTCTTAGCTCCACCCAAACTTACCTCTGCTTAAGTGTGTCATCCAATCCAAGCTATCCAAACTGAAAAAGTAAAGTTAGTCATTCTTCCTGTCTTGTGAGACAGGCGCCTAGTCTCATTGCCCCCCTGCTACAACCTTCCAAGGGCCCTTACTGCCTCCTCCTATATTCAGTCCGACAGTGTTTTCCCGAGCCCAACTCCTGGAAAACATCCCCATATCTGTCCATTTCCCAGACCGCTCTCGCCTCACTCTTTGGGGATCTGAGAAAACCACAACAAACCACTCTGCTCTCGGGTGCTCTGAGGTGAGCCCATCTCTCCTGCCTCCAGGTTCCCACGACACTCAGGTCTCTACAAGTCTTTTTGAGTCCAGACTCCCTTTACTTTGAGCTATTCCTCATTAGTGAATGCTTTATTGCGCTAGCCCGAGTTAAATCATCTTCCTGTCCAATGTATTTTGCCTCTCACAAGTTTATTAACTTTGTCATAGTTACTATCTTATCTTGTTTGTTATTTTAATGTGATTTTATAATATGTTTATTTATTTATTCGTTTTTTTGAGACAGGGTTTCTCCATAGCTTTGGAGCCTGTCCTGGAACTAGCTCTTGTAGACCAGGCTGGTCTCGAACTCACAGAGATCTCCCTGCCTCTGCCTCCTGTGCTGGGATTAAAGGCGTGGGCCACCACTGCCTGGCTTGTTAATTTACTTTTATAATTTGTCAGTTATTATTTTATTATTTTGTTTCCAGCTTCACACACGGCCTGTGAAGTTGTGCCCCTCTCCTCATTTCCAGGCAGCTGAAAAGAGGAACAGGAAGGCCGGATCAAGCAGCCTTGTCTCTAGAGAGGGTGCCCGGGAGTTGAACTCATTGTAATCCCTTTGGCCCAGCTTCACCACGTTAGACTGGGAAACGTTGTCTTCACATAGCAACAATGCACCCAGGGAAATTGCATGGTAGTGATGGCAGGGGTCTCTATCACAGTGGTAGAGAGGGAGAGTGGTTTTGTAGTGGAATTTGATTATCTGTATTTTATTTTATTTGTAAATCTAAGGATTAAACCCAGGATCTAGGGCATGCCAGGCGAGTGCTATACCACCTTTAAGTGTAAGAACTAGTGTTCATTTTTCCCCACCGTGTATGTCTGCTCTCAGAAATGTGTATCGCTGTGGTGTGTGATGTTAGCTAACCTCTTGAACGGTGTGTCACGCTGTAACAGAATGAATCTCTGCTTCCCAAAGTACATTCAAAGTGTTTAAACAATGCTGGACCGGACTGAAGTGGTCCAGAGTATTTAAGTTAACCATGGGCAGAGACTCTGTCTGTCTTGGTATCTTACATAAGCACAATGCCAAACACATGTCCTATACCAGACATTTTCTGGATGTTAGCCGGGTACTGTTAATCTCAGCGCTAAGGAGGCAGAAGCTGGTGGATCTGAGTTTGAAGTCAGCCTGACCTACAGAGTGAGCTCCGGGACAGTCAGGGCTACACAGAAAAACCCTGTCTGGAAAAAACAAAAAGAAAGAAAGTGCGGATGTTTATGTGTTGAAGCTTTATCACAAAAAGGTTGTGTGAAGTCTGTGACCAAGCTAAACGATCAGCAACCCCAGGTCCTGGCCCCAGGGCAGTATGTGATGTTTGAGGCTAGTGAATGGATGGACCCTTAACTAATCTTTGTATTTCTTGGCATTGACAACCCCAGATATTGGTCTGTTGCAACATTAGACATTAATGCAACCGTAGTTGTAATGTGTACAATGGAGCAGCTTGTCTCAGTTTTTGCTGGTATTGTTTTTTTTTACATGGTGTCACTATGTAGCCCTCTGACTTCTATCTGTGCTATGGCACTTGTGATCACACACACACACACACACACACACACACACACACAACCTGCATGCACACAAAAGTACATTAAGATGTGATAAAAATCATCATTCAATACATTCTCTAAAATATGTTCTCTAGGACTATTC
>LOJH01010683.1:468-14876 GCA_001685095.1 Ellobius talpinus
TTTTACTGATGGTAGAGCCTATGCCTTCAGGATTCTGCTGTGTACTGAGGACCAGCTAAGATATCCAGCCTCCCAGCCTGAGTAGCTGGGTTCTTGGATCTTCCATTCACAGGCAGTCATTGCTGGATTACCTCAACCACAGCCTGCCAGTCATTCTAATAAACCTCTTTTAAAAATAGAGATCCGTTCTACACGTTCTGTTACTCCAGAGAACACTAACTAGTACAATGTTACTTAACTTTGATATTTCTGTGGTTATTTTATGTGTAACTCCCAGTCTCTCTCAAAATGAGCTACAGTGTTGAGAGACTGGGAGTTAGAGAGACTCTTGTGTGGTAGACAGATAGGGAGTGGGGCCATGGAAATAAAGTTGGTGATGGATTTTAACACTAACAACAGGTAAACAACAACAAAATAAAGCCTATTACAATCACTTTCTGAGTTATTTTCTGTGTTTTGTTCTGCTTTGTTTCCTGTTTACTAGTCTAAATTACAAAGACTTAAATACAATTTACATATGGTAAATGGTAAAAATAAAACTTTCCTAATTTAAATAATACTCTTTAAATAAAACGAAAATCAGTATAAGTACTTATCATGCTTGATTATATATTTCCCAGATAATAAATAAGCAAGGTAAGTATTCATGGTGATATACTATGCATGGTGATGTGTGTGTGTGTCTGTGTGTGTGCGTGTGTGTGTGTCTGTGTGTGTGTGCCTAAAATTTAAAAAAAATGGATGCGAGATCAGGTGGACCCTAAGGCCCAGCAACTGATCCTATTTTATTGTTTAGGCTACCATATGAGATGTGCTAGGCTACTTCCGTCTAAAGGAGCTATAAGTTACTTAAATTTGCAACACACACACACACACACACACTCCATCATCACTGCCCCAAAATAAAGGTCATTGTTTAGATCCCAGAGAGGAGAATGAAACAAAACAAAACAAAATGGCTTTATCTCTAAGAATCCTTGTCACCCTAATTTTGATCTGTCCTACGTAGGAGGTTAGAAACACCCTCCACCTCAGTCTGTCCTACAGAGAAGGTTTGGAGAGATCTAGTGTCCATCTCTCAGTAACGATACCTGGAGTAGAAGTGAAAACTCATAGGGACTGGAGCTATAGGCAAGGGTAAGCAAGATTCAGTCCTCCACTGGACACCTGTACAGGCATGTGGATCACACTAACCACCCCTTCAACTGGTCAATCGCTTGAGGAGTAGCCATCTCCAGATGCCGACTTGAGACTCATGGAGGGTTAGGCAAACCCTCTCTGCCTCTCCCAGTCTTGTTTACACTTTAAAGGGGAGAACAAACTCCTCCATGCCAAGCTCCCCCTCTCACTTGTCTCCTGACCAAGGAAACAAGTTAGAGCTTCAGGTACTTAGGAAGAAGCCATGAGCCTTTTACTTGACCCATCCATGGCCTTATTGCCATCCAGAAAAAGAAAAGTGACCACCCCCACTCCTAGAAGAAACTATCGATTATAATGCCAACCTTCAGTTCAAGCTGTTCTGAAAACAAGGGAAGTTCCCTAAAAGTCTCTGTGTCTGGCTTCTCTTTAATCCAATGGATCATCTGGATCTTTCTGAAAGCTGCAGGATGGGTCACTCCTCTGGATTTATTTTACAAGTGTGTGATTTCTGGTCAAACTTCACCTAAGCGTTACACATTAATTAAATGTAACAAGCTGATAAACCGACCCTCTGGGTGTTCAATGACCATATTTGGAGACCTACATTGGTGTGGTTAGAGGAATTAGAACAGAGAGTACTTTCACCCTCATCTTCCAAGGGCGACTAAGTCCCAGGGATCTATGGTATCCATTAAAGTATCCTGAACCTGTGGAAAGTCACCTACTCTATTGTTCACGGGGGGGAGAGGGGATCATGAAGGTAACACTGAGTAGACTTTTAACTAGTGTCCAGTCTGCAAAGAAGAAGGTCAGCAAAAAGGAAAAATTCCTCTACACTTCCAAATGAAATAATGGTCAAGCAAAGCCTTGGACTTATCCTCATGTAGATGGACTGACTGTGGGGGAAAGAAAGAATAAAAGAACCAGAGCTTCCTCCTAAGTCAAAATCAGCTCTGAGAACCAGACCTTCAACTTGTCTTGACAATTTAAAAAAGAACAGAAGAGATTAATTTTGGTTACGTACATGGTCCTAAACACCAAGAAGAGAAGTATATTCAGGATTAAAAGGATCAATATATATGTTTCCTTAACAGTCCTAAGATAATGTATTATACTTAAGCATATGAGATGTCACTTAGACAACTATTTGTCACTGATAATTTACTTTCTGATAATGCTATCTCCCCCTGGAAGAGTGCTTCTCACAGCAGCAATAAGATAGCCTGTGTCCTAACTAAATATGTTCCCTGATTAAAAGAGCAAATACCTCTTCTCAAACTTACAGATGCCATGTCCAGTTGTGACTTCCAAAAATGGGATCTGGGTTTCACTCTGGTTTGGCCCATATGGCCCAGCTCCACTCCACAGTAGCACGGTTAGATGGGTGGAGGCATCTCTTGCTGGTAAGACACTATCAACAGTCTTTATTTTTCCTCATTAACCTTGTCTTTTAACGTGACAAGAAACTCAGTGACTGACATTTCAACTTACATTGACTGATGGAAGCTCCATGGACTCTTCAGCCAGACAAATGGCCTCCTCCACTGTGTACATCTGAAAGTTAACAAGGGCAGCAGAGAAATAATCGATATCATTGATACCTCCTACAAAGTCTTCTGGGAGACTTTGGATGACTGTTCTCTTTCTCTAATAAATGCAAAACTGACTCAACTAAGTGTTCTTGCTACGCTCTCAAGATGAACTACAGGGCTGCCCCCAGTCTCACATTTCATGTTTTACATGCTATCTTCCTCATATGATAACCTCCAAAGATATACACCATCACCAAATAGCTGTCATATGCTGTGGGTCATTCCCATTTGTCAAGCTTCTTTGTGACCTTTCAGATAGACAGTCCGTCCTCTGAGACACTTTGACTGCTGCCCTTCAGTCACGGACTGCTTTCCAGGTGTGGTTAGCACCCCCTAAGAGCAGTTAGGGCAGAAAATGAGAGACTAGGAGATATAAAATCCCTTTTAAGGAGACAGAGAGAAGAGGAGGCGGATAAGGCTAGCTAGTGAAGGTGGTGAGTTTTAAAGATGGCCAGATGCTTCCTCACCCTCCTGACTCGAGACAAAAGTCTGGAAGCTTCATAGGCCAGCTCCTAATGGACTGGCTCAGCAAGTTCAAGGCCCAGTCAGAGGATGTCACACAGCAGTGCTGGGCTAATCAACCGTCTTAGCTTTCTTAAAACTGGCCAGCCCGAAATTAGGAGAGGAAGACAGGACTTCAAATTCCCCAGCCTTTGAGAAGAGACTGAATTTTTCAGCTTCTTGAGTCATTTTTTTCCTATCTATCTTCGGTGTATATGTGCTTCCGGACCCCCACTAAAAGCCTTTCTTCAACTGTTGATTCTGGCTGCAGTGCTGGAGATTTCTCTGATGCTACCTATTGGACTCCAGATTTTTCCCCCTGGCTTTTAATTCTTTAACTGGCACAGAACAAAACTGATAAAGACCCCTAGTCTGTAATTTCAGGACCCTAGATTGTATCGATGCCATGTGCACACCACGTGCTGTTTCATTCAGATTCAGCACATCTCATGCTTCAAGCACTGAGGAGACATCAGTGGAGGTACCATGGGTTGAACAGGAGACATATGATTAGTGAAATCAGCCACAAATGGGAAGATAGAGCCCTGTGACCTCATTGATGCATGCCCCCTAGAGCCAGTGTTCTCAGGCATGTGAAGAAGAACGGGGCTACCACAGACCAGGAGAGTAGGGAAGTTGGGGTGAGAAGGAGTAGAGAAAAAGAATGTGACCTTTTGGTGTTTGCTTATATTGTTCTGCTACATAGAGAGAGAAAAACAAAGGAAACCGGCAGGACTGCCATATTTTATGTAGGCTCTCTCTTCACCTGCTGAGACCAAAATGGCAGTTGGGGGCCAGGGAAATAGCAGATGGCTTTTCTTATCAAATGTAACTCATTCCAGTAAGTTCTTATTTAAAATGAGTCTAGGGTCTGGATTTGATTTGCAGAGTGTTGTCTTTGCTGGGCATGGTTTGCTGGATCCTGGGAAGAAGCCCACAGACCCATCCTTATTTGATTCCAAGAATGTGTGTGAATGGTCTGGATCAGTCCGTATTGCTCCTGGACTCTAGTGTAGTTAGGAGGTTTGTGTTTTCATTCTGAAAACTCTAATTTAAAAAAAATAATAAGACAAGAACACACAAATCTCTGTCCTCCATGAACTCTGGTTGAACCTGACAGATGTTCTAACTTTTCATTTTCTCCTCCAGTGGGGCTTAATGGAGATTTTGTTACCAGGGTAATCATCTCTGTTTGCTCTATTAATCTAAGCTCTCTGAATGTTGACTTTAGATATATAAAAGCAGCCGAAATATTCATTTTCCCCCCTTGGATTTATCAGCTCGGACTTTTTCATTTTATAAATTTGCTCTGTAATATCAGCACCTTAATTTAAGAGAAGACGAAGGAAAGACAAATATTTAACTGCCGTTGATCTAATCTCATCCATGGAAAATGAATTTTAATTTCTTGATAGACTGTGTAATATTCGCCAGCGCTCTAGCCCAGAAGCTGCTCGGCATAGTGCCTTTGGCATCACGTGGTTCATGGTCAATCCGAGATGCTAATCCATTTGTGCTTTCTGCGAGGGAGAATCACATCCCATTCAGAGGCCTGAGGGAAATCAGTGGGAGAACGTTTACCGAATACAGTTGAGGCCCTCGTTCCACCCAGCACCAAAAGAAGCAAGCAAACAAACAGAATACGCACTTTTGTGGGCTTCTGTTTCCGTTCTAGGGTGGGGATAAAGACTACCAGAGGAGGTGATTAGAAGGGTTAAGTAAGATAATGTGTGTAAAAATATTAATTATACTTCCTTGTACATGTCTTGTCCCAAGAGCCTCAGTTTCTCACGTGATATCAACTATCTGTGGGAAGGCAGAGAGTGGCATATGAGCATAGTCTAAACGTCTCCTTCTGAGCTGCATGGGAGGACACGCAGAGTGCACGTCCCAGACAGAGAAGAGTAGTGACACTGCTTGAGTGATGTCGGATTCACTTTGGTCCACGTACTGATGATGGGAGTCACTGTGTACCTAGTGAGGGCAGGCAGAGCATCTCAGAACGGGAAGGAACGCTGCACAGAGTCCTGCCTCTGGCCTCTTTTCCACTTCAAACTGTGTGAAATTACTAGACATTTTACCTTTGGGCCTTTCCATTTTCTCACCGGAACGATTAGAGGAGTAAATGCAGTTACCTTTATGAGAGCCCCCTAGGCGTGTGTGGGAAATTGGGTTCTGACTTTGGATGTGTTGACGGTATAAACAATGCAGGCAGCATGCAGGCGCATGACAAGTTGAGAGGCCCTTGCCAGGGAAGAGTCTCTCCTTCCTGACTTGGTGCTGAGAGCTCAAGTTCACCAAATGGCAGGCACTTTCCTGATTCCCAACACCTCATATAGGCACTTGCTTCTCCGTGTTTAAATCTATTTCCTGTGCCTTTGAGCTGGAGTTCTCCCCCTTCTCCTATCCCTATTATTCTTAAGTTTGGTCTTTTCATGGCGTCCTCGATTTCCTAGATGTGAAGAATTAGTTGGCTTTAACATTTTCTTTGATTGATGAGTCTGTTTCCTCTATCGTATCTTCAATGCCTGAGATTCTGTCTTCCATCTCTTGTATTCTGGTTGTGTTTGCATCTGTAGTTCCTGTTCACTTACCCAGATTTTTCCAGTCCCTCAGTGTGTGTTTTCTTTATTGCCTCTACTTCAATTTTCAAGTCTTGAACTGGTTCCATCACCTGTTTGTTTTTTCTTGGCTTTCAGTAAGAGCAGTAAGAGATTTATTGATTTCTTCCTTTTTTTTTTTTTGCTTGACTTTCCCTCTATTTCTTTAAGGGAAATTTTTATTTCTTCTTTAAGGGACTCTATCGTCTTCATAAAGCTATTTTTTAAGGTCGCTTTCTTCTGCTTCCTCTATGTTGGGATGCGCCAGGTCTCGCTGTTAAAGAGACACTGGCTTCTGGTGCTGCCATTTTGCTTTTCAAGTTGTCACCTGTGCTTTGACACTCCTGTTTAGCTGTCTCTTCCTCCAGTAGGTGCCAGGGAGGCCTGTGGCTCTGGTGGTTGCTGATGGGATGGGGGATAGTTGGTAGGGGGTTGCTGTTGCCTGGGCTCTTGGCAGTGGTGTGGAGGGAGGGGCACAGGATATGCCCCAGGACCTAGGGTCTAGAGAACAGGAATGTCAGCCAGAGCTCAGACACTCATCAATTTCGTCCAGGTGCAGATGGGGCCTGTGTCTTCTCTATGTTTAAAACAAAATGGTCATTTATTGCTTGGCTCAAGCCTATTTAGTTAGAAATACTCTTGAGATGCCCTAGCCCAGAATAGTACATTTTATTACTCTTTACAGCTAAAATGGGAACATGTTGTCTAACCCTACATAGGCTACTGCTTGTCACCATCCATGTAATCTATGAGCAGGCTAGAAGGAGCAGCAGGACTATGCATCAATGAAGAATCATGTGACCTAAGAAAGGTCTCTTAATCATATTCATATCAGAATTGCTAACACAAATTAAATGAGGAATCAAATTATATATCTTCTACACAATTGTGTAAGATATTTAAATTCCTAAAACTTGGCTATCTCAGCAGGAAAATAAACACAGTTTCACTTTCCTTAATGAAGTTCATAGGGTTAGAAATAGTGCTTATAGACAGTACACTCTTGTCACTGGCCATTAGTACTATTGTTGAGTGCTATCTGAGACATGTAGAATGACACATATTTTTATCTTTGTTTTCTACATAGCCTTAATCTCCCAAAGTCCGTTGTTTATTAAAATGGTTTACAGTCCTGTATACTTCCTAGGGTAGATGTGAAGTGTGCTTGGCAAATAGTTCTCAACAAACAATTAGGTTGCTGGCCAGGCATTAGCAGGCTTGGGACCTATTGAGGATGAGCCCCCTCCCTCAGTAATCAGCTTTGTCCCATCTGAAGACTTAGAACACCATAAGAAGGGAGGTCTGGGAAGAAAAACCTACTTTTTTCTGAGTGAGAGAACAAGAGAGAGGCTGGAGAGATGGCTCAGTGGTTAAGAGCACTGGCTGCTCTTCCAGAGGTCCTGAGTTCAATTCCCAGCACCCACATGGTGGCTCCTGAACATCTGTAGTGGGATCTGACACCCTACCCTGGCATAAAGTCAATAGAGCACTCATGTACATAAAATAAATAAATAAATAAATCTTTAATAAAGGAAAGAACTGGATGCCTCTGATGTGACAGTCTAATCTGTCTTCCCAAACTTATGCTATGGCCACCTCACTTAGAATCAATCCAATCAGGCATTTCAATTCCTTGACAAGAAGACCAGATAACAGAAAAAGGAGGGGCTTGGGGGACCTGGTCCTAGTCCCCCCATCTTCCCCAGTAACCTTCTCTCTCCCCCCTTTTCTATCTCCCTCCATTTTCTGAAGCCTAGCTAATTAGGAGTCTGGCTCACAGAAGTTGAAACCTGATCTCTGGGTCTTTGTGGCTTTCTCTACATAAGCATGTAGTTTTATTTCTGGGGTTTTATTTGTGTGCCCCATGAACCCAGTCTTGGTCCTTCTACTAATTTACCTTTCTCTCTGTTTGCCTTTATCTGCTGACCACCAGAACAGAGACCCTTCACCATTTGTGCCTGAGACCAACCACACTTGTGACAAATTCACCAGGAAGGTGAGTCTTGACAAGCACATGGAGACACCTCGGTCCTAGGCCTTATCTGACTTTGGGAGCTCCTTGCGTTTTGACACCTGATTCCCATAAGCAGGGCCACTCTTCTGCAAACAAGGCTTATTCTTCCTACTGCTGCCTAAGCCCAGGCATTGACTTGGGGAAGATGTGGCTTTCCTCTCCCTTGCCTTCTGAGATGGGCTCGAAATTGTCTGTGCCCAAGGACATCCCTTTGGCATGCCTAAAATCAAGCCTCAAAACTTTAGGTCTAGTGGAACTTCAGATCTGCTACTATTAGGTGTTCCTCCTCTCAGCTCTGGCTTCAATATCTAGACAGCAGCCATACCTGGCCTGGATTTACTGACTTTGCTAACTTCATCAGATAAAATGGCAAATGGTCTGAGGTCCTCTGTGCCAAAGTTTTCTTTGCCTTTAAGGATGTGGCCCTTCCTCTGCCAAACCTGTATAGCATAACCAGTTTTACATCTCCCCCAACCTGCCACCATGTGCACCCCTTATACCTTCTCTGATTAGGATCCTGCTGAGAAACCACCCTCTTACCCTACCAATCCTCTTAGTGCCCTGAAACTTCCCAACCCTAGCCCTCTTAACCCTAATCCCCGCATTCCCCAATTCTACCTTGTTCCTTCCCAACCCGACTCCTCTCTTCCTACATCCCCAACATCTACCTCCAATCCCTCTTCATCCACTTCTTCCAGGACCATGCCTCTCACTCCCTAGTCCTCTCTGGCCATGACTCCACTTGGTCCTTACTCTCTCCCTTCTTTCTCCTTGTCCTTGTCTCAAACTCACAAGCATCCTAAACAGACGTCTGTTCATATGATTTCCCTAAGAGAGGTTGTGGGACCAGATGGACCCACCCTGGTCCACATACTTTCTTCCCAATCAAGTAGAAGAAAAAGCTATGTGCCCTTTTGAAAAAAATCCCAACACCTGACCCGAATCTATCACAAATGAGCTGCTTTCCTCTCCTACTCTGGTGCCCTGCTCTTAGACACTGAGGATCTGGTGTATCTCTCCAGCCCTAACCCTCAGGCTCTTTGCCCAGAATGGATTGGCTCCCATGAAATAGTCCTCCTCACCCTAACTGCCTCTCCTCATGGATTCATCTGTCTAACCTCACAAATGCCCCAAACTCCTTTGAAGAATACTTACTGGACCCACCTCTCTTTAAATAACCAGACTGTTGCATGGAGGCAACTCTTGTTGGTTCCTGGCTGCCCAGCTAGCTTAGACCAGAAATAATCACACAGAAACTTTATTAATTAAAACACTTCTTGGCCCATTAGCTCTAGCTTGTTATTGGATAACCCATTTCTATTAGTCTGTATATCGCCACATGGCAGTGGCTTACCAGCAAAGATTCAGCATATCTGACTCTGGTGGCCCCATGGTGTCACCCCGACTCTGACTTCTTCCTCTCAGTATTCAGTCCAGTCCAGTTTTCCCCACCTACCTAAGTTCTGCCCTATCAACAGGCCAAGGCAGTTTCTTTAGTCATTAATGGGAATCACAGCACACAGAGGGGACTCCCACATTACCAGGCTTTCCCCTGTGCCTGAACAGGGATGTTCCAACAGAAACTAATGGCTTTACCCAGCAACAGCTCCATTCATTCCTGGTTTATCTACAAGAAGACTTGTGACTGATTCTACTGCTTTCTCCACCTCTGAGGACTTTCTGGATGGTGTGGAAAAGCTCCAGCTTTTAGGATCCTTCATCCATTTCACTTAAGACACAATGTCATTCTTTACATTGGTTCTCTGTTATTCTCCTGCATCTTTTCTGTCGTAATTGGCAACCCCTGCTAATTTGCTAGCTTGCTTTGGTGTAACATCCCTGGCAGTAGAAATGGCCATTGTCACCCGGATGACACACATGGAAAGAAAAGTTCCTGCTAAACTTTTTTCTTACCTGACTTTTATTAGACCTTCATAAACTACCATTCTCCTTGACTCCCACTAGGGTGACCCTCTGCCTCTGAATATCTATTCCAAAATACCACTTCTACTGGATGAGTCACTGTCCCTTCCTCCTGGCCATGCTCCCCTCCTTTGCTTAATAATACTCCTCTCCCTTCCTATGCAGACCCTCTCCTGTTCCAGGTTACCTCTGCATGGGGCAAAAAGATCCTCAATTGCAACATAGTCACTGACACTCAGGAAGAAGCCTTTGTGTACGTGAACATCCTATGAAGCCATAGAAGCCCATTCAGGCTCTTCTTGTGGGAACACCACTTGGCAGAAGAAATATGAAACAGGGCCCTAGACCTTAGTAGGCTCCAAGGACCTTAGCGCAAGTGACTCCATGGTAGAAGTGCCATTCAGGCTGTAAAACTCAGCACATAGACAGCCACCACCTGCCAAAACTAAATAAAAGCCTAATCCATTAAAATCAATAGTTCTGGGAAAGTCTCTAAATGTACTAGCATTGCTTTTTGACTTTTATAGTTCTACTTCCAGCTAATTGTTCTTGTCAGCTGAAGTATGTCAACAGAGGGCATGGCTTTTGTGGCTCAGGGCTATGGGACTATACTGGGATCCCAAACACCAGTGGCCATCTGGCTAATAAAGAATTCTTTTCTAATAGCTGAAATCCATGCCTGAGCAGTCTTCTCCGGTAGATACCCTAGAACAGAATACTCCACCCAATAAAAATACCTCAGTTGTGCCTACTAACAAGTCAGCAATTGTTCAATGTGGGGAATATCACGTCTTTGGTCCTTAATCTATCTGCCATATGTCACATTTGGGATACACCTCTCATCCCTTGCCAATCCACTACCCTCATCTGCCTGCATTAACAAATATGCAACCCCCCATGCCATCTTTACAGTCTACAGAGAAAGATAGCCTGGTTACAAAGCAGACCGTCTGGAGTAAAGATAGATGAAAGGAAGAGAGACCTTGGAGGCATCATGCTTTTCTGAAGATTTTTGTCCTCTGTCCACAACATCCTCTCCCAGGTTCTAGCCTTCTCCTACTCTACCTCCAGCCTTCCCTCAAGTTCTCCCAGACTCCGTTATGGAAAATCTCCAAATATAGAGTCGTAAGCCTTGCAAACATACACACCAATTATTAACAGCCTACAAGCTTTTCTCCTTAACCTACGACTCTGGGATTTCTACAACAAGGTCTAATAACACTAGACTGACTCCTTCTTTCTAGTGAAGGATCAATATTTGCCACTAACCAGTCTCTTCTGATTTCTGCCATTGTCACAATTATAAAGTCTTCTACCCATCTCTTGGTCTTTTCTTCCCCTTTCTTGTGCTTGACACACCTCCCTTATCTTCAACTTGTCAGCAAAATCACTTTGTCTGTCTTGGAAGAATGTTCTCCAAGGCCATATCCCTTCAAACCCCCTATACTGCTACCACACTTGTACTCAATGCTAGCATCCACCCAGGTTCAGAACTGCAATTCTGTTTTTTAGCTTCTTTTTTTATTGATTTTTATTGAGCTCTACATTTTCCTCTGTTCCCCTCCGTGCCTCTCCCCTCACCCCTTCAACCTTCCTCCAATGTCCCCATGATCCCAATTTACTCAGGAGAGCTTGTCTTTTTCTACTTCCCATGTAGATTAGATCTATGTAAGTCTCTCTTACTGTCCTCATTGTTGTCTAAGTTCTCTGGGATTGTGCTTTGTAGGCTGGTTTTCTTTGCTTTATCTTTAAAAATCACTTATAAGTGAGTACATGTGATAATTGTTTTTCAGTGTCTGGGTTATCTCACTCAAAAATGATGTTTTCTAGCTCTATACATTTTCCTGCAAAATTCAAGATATTATTATTTTTTCCTGCTGTGTAGGACTCCATTGTGTAAATGTAACACATTTTCCTTATCCATTCTTTGGCCAAGGGTCATTTAGGTTGTTTTCAGGTTCTGGCTATGACATATGCTCTTATGAACACAGCTGAGCACATCCTTGTGGCACGATTGAGCACCCTTTGTATATATACTCAAAAGTGGTATTACTGGATCTTAAGGTAGGTTGTTTCCTAATTTTCTGAGAAATCACCACACTGACATCCAAAGGGGTTGTACCAGCTTGCATTCCCACAAGCAATGCAGAAGTGTTCCCTTTATCCCACAACCTCTCCAGCATAAGCTGTCATCAGTGTTTTTTAATCGTGGCCATTCTTACAGGTATAAGATGGAATCTCAGAGTTGTTTTGACTTGCATCAGAACCGCAGTTCTGAATCAGAGCTATGATGCAAATAAATGATCCCTAAAATACTTTCCCCAACCATACCAAATAATTGCTCACATCAGCCTCCACCCTTCTCATTGCCTGCAGTACAGACAGCCCAGCTTTAAGGGTTAGGGTCATTTGTCTAAGTCCAACTTAAATAAAAAAAATCTTTGCTTCTCAGATAAACCAGGAGCTCCTAGCCATACAAAAGGCCAGTGCCTTCCTCCAGTTAAATTCTCTCACTCTTGTATTCCCATAAAAAACAGGGAGACTTGGAATTACTGAGTCCAACATGGAGGAGTCTGTGTTCTCTCAAGTATGAATTCTGCTATTATGCTTACCAGTCCTGCATCACTGTGGATACCCTATAATAACTCAGAATAGAATCACCCCCTGTTCCTAACAAAGAGACCAGGAATAGGGTCTTTGATTATCTCTTGGGTCATGGACACTGTTATCTCCCTTATTAGACCCTCCTCCCATCCTTAATACTTTTAGTTCTTCTGTTTGGCTCTTGACTTGTTAACTTTATTTAATATATCATTTAAGCATCCTTTTGCACTATGGTCCAGTTGATGACTTAAGAATACGTTAAGAGTATGTCCCTATGACACTAGACTAATCTGGACCACACAACTCTGGACTCCAATGTCAAACTTTAAAAACCTGACTCTGCACCAACTCAGGAAGCAGCCAGATGAATATGGTACCCTTATTCCTTTTTTATATTTTCAATATCTGCAGTAAATGGCAGTGTATTCTAAACTAAGGTAACTTCTCTCCCACAAAAACAAGAAAAAAATTGTCCTTCACGATAAGGAAGTCCAAAAGATGGTGTAGCCTCCTGAACTAAAAAATCTACCCTCTCCAAGAAGATTTCCCTCCTAAAAAAAAGTTTTATCTAAGCAAAATTCCATTCCAGAACAATTACAGATGTCTATCCAACTACCTGTTCACAGAAAAAGCACAAAATCCTCTTGCCCTGAGCCTTACTCTCATCTCCTGTAAAAACCCTGCCTCTTCCAGCACCACAACACACAACCTTCAGTCCCATGGGAAGGTGTCTCACTGCTCATAGCAGTACAATTCCATCTGTCTCTGGTGAGGTCCCTTTCAGTATCCCTCATTTTTCTGTCACCTGGATCAATCTGTATCTAATACCGATAGAAACAAGAGAGAAAGGTTTTATTTTGGCTCACAGTGATAACCCATCATGGTTGGAGAGTCCTGGCAGCAGGAGCTTGAGGCAGCTGCTCAACAGAAAGCAGAGAGTAATAGATGCCTGGTTTACAGCTAGCTTTCTCTTTTACCTACAACACAGGACCAAGCCCAAGAAACGGGATACCCATTTTTAGGGTGGCTCTTTTCACATTAATTAACCTAATCAAGATAATATCTCATGGGCACAGCCAGAGGTCAACCTAATTGAAATAACCCCTTCAAGTCTTAGTCTTGGCCAAAGGCTTATCTTCAAGGTGATCTGAGAGCCTGACAAATTAATAATCCATTGTAACTACCACACTTCACCCCTTGTTAATCTAGCACCCAAACACAACCCTTTTAATTGTTTTTTTATTTTTCTCTATTTTTCTTTTGTTGAAAATAGATTTTTTTCATACAATATATGCTGATTATAGTTTCCCATCCCCCAATTCAAAATCTACACTGTCTCTGTCTTTCTGTAGAAAACAAATAGGAATATAAAGAAGAAGAAGAAGATAAGATAAAACTCAACCTTACATTTTCCATGCCTGTAAAAGTAACACTTGGTGGTTGCTGCTAGTTCTACTACTAGTTTGAGATATTGCATTGTCTCCTTACTGTAGCTGTTATCAGTTTCTGTGGGTGAACTTTGAGGAAACTCTTGCCTAGGTAGTTGGTTTCAAGAGGCAGAAAACCCCTTCATCTTTTCTCTCAGTAAGAACTCTCTCACTTCAAATAAGTTTGCATTTTCCAAATAAAGCATTTGATGAGTGGGGTCTTGCAGTGAGGTCTTACCAGGCACTTATGGATCGTAACCAAGAACAATGGCAATAACCTGTGTTGCTTTGGATATCTCTGGGACCTTCCTGACCATTATCCTGTCAGGAGTTATATTATGCCTTGCAATTCAATTTTGGTGTAGGAGGGTCTTCTTTGTATGTGTTGCTTTCATTGGTTGAATAAAGAAAACTGCCTTGGCCTTTTGATAGGGCAGCCCTTAGGTGGGCGGAGAAGACAGAACAGGATGCTGGGAAGAAGGGAAATGGGGCAGATGCCATGATTCTCCTTCTTGAGACAGATGCTGGTTGGACTCATGCTGGTAAGCCACAATCAAGTGGCAATACACATTAATAGAAATGGGTTAATCAAGATGTGAGAGTTAGC
>LOJH01010684.1:1408-17058 GCA_001685095.1 Ellobius talpinus
TTATCTGCTGATCTTGAAAATAAAAACGATGGGCCAGGTGAGATAGCTCAGCGCGTAAGGGTGCTTGCTGCCAAACTCAAGGTCCTGAGTTCAATCCCTAAACCAGCATAGTGGAAGGAGAGAATCGACTCCCACAAATTGTCCCCTGATCTCCACATGAGCCTCAGGGTACACATGTATGTACTGCCCACCATACACACAAATAATAGATATTTTTTAATGCCAAGACCAGCACAACTGTCTCTTATTACACCCAAAACCTCTTATTCCTTCTAGAACGTGGTTCTCAACCTTCCTAATGTTGCTACTCTTTAATATAGTTTTTCATGTTGTGGTGACTATCCCCTCCCCAAGCATAAACTTATTTCTGTTGCTACTTCATAATTCTAATTTGCTACTGTTATGAATCCTAATGTCAATACCTGTGTTTTCTGATGGCCTTAAGTGACCCCTGTGACCCCAAAGAGGTCACGACCCACAGGTTAAGAGCCACTGTGCTAGAGTGTAACACAAAGGTGCTAGAGCTGTCATCAGAGAGTTAGCTCTCATAAAAATTGATCTGTCCTTACCTGCCCATCCTGCCTTTGCCCCTGGCAATCCATCCCACCATGCTTAGCATGTCGGCGACACCATGGGAAAGTGTAAGTTAGTAGATGGATCTGAGGCCTCCTGAGCCACAGAGTCATGGAGAGAGAGAGGATCCTTGTTGCTGGTGTTGGATATAGCGTTGCATGTCATGAGAGAAGGTTGTGGAGTGTAACAACTGTAGCTGTGTCAGCCATCTCCAGAGAAGCAACCGATGAATGTGTACTGTGAGGGCGGTGGCCCTGGCGAGGGCTGGCAGGCTCAGCAAGAGAAGCGGGCTACTCCAGAGTTCTCAGAGCTTCAGAGGCATAGTTGGGATTTTCGCTTCTAATTAGGACCTCGACCGACTTGAGGTGATGTGGCGATGCTGGGGTTTGAAGTGAGGGCCGGGACACGGCAAACCTGGGGGCAGAAGCTGCAGAGTTCAAACGTCATCTCCCAAAGACCAGAAAGAGCTATTCAAGTATTAAGAACAGGTTTTTACTGGATGATGGAGGGTAGACGAAGCTGGTGGTATGCAGAGGAATGGTGACATCCAGTGATTTAAGAACATGAATTAGGGTCAGTCAGTCACTTTCCACACAAGCATGAGGATCCGAGTTCTACCCCCAGCACCCACATAAAAGCCGGTGTACAATAATCCAGCATGGGGGACAAGGAGGTAGGAGAAGCCTTGGGGGATTTCTAGCAAGCCTATCTGACCTAATAGGTGACTTTCGGGTCCCAGTGAGGGGCCTTGCCTCAAAAAACACTGCCTGAGGAGGAATGACACCGGGAGTAACCCCTGGTCTCCACACGTATACATGCCCCCACCCACCCACATACACACAATACAGAAAATAAGAATGCTCGGGACCCTGGTCTCCAAGCCTCTTGGAAGCCAGGGGTGTGAGGTGGGTCTGGGAAGCTGGAAGCTGGTGCTAACTTGTCAAGGACTTTCTCTACTCCTGAGTCCTTCTTTCAGGCCTTGTCATTAGTCAGTCATTAGACTGAAGTTTTGTTATCTTGGGATCTAGAGGTGAACAGCTGCCATCTGAGTAGCATAGGACCCCCTAATCTGAGCTTGGGATTCCTGCAGGTGTGTGTGTGTGGTGGGGGTCCTACTGCACCTCCTTGTGGGAAAACCCCCTCATCACACAGACCCCAGAATAGGCAGCTGACTGGCTCTTTTCCAGGCTTCACAGTGTCTCTAAAACCCACATACATCACCTGTTCATGATCTAGACATAGCCTGAGTCAGCATGAGCATCAAAACAAAAGAAGTTTTTGTTAGTATTCAGTAACTTGGCTTTTTTTTTTTAATTTGAGCTCTCATGGAGCCCATGTTGGGCTCAAACTCACTTGTAGCTGTGGATGACCTTTAAATTCTTTCCACTGCCTCCCCATCCCCAGTGCCAGGATTCCTGGTATCGGCCATCACGCCTGGTTTGTGTAACAAGAGCTCTGCTAACTGAAACACAGCCCCTCCTCTCCAACCCCTGGCCTATAAGATTCTACCTCCCTTTCTCTTTCTGAAGAGTGTTTATGTCCTGGGAAGCCTACTTCTATAGCTTATGGAGCTGGGTATACATGACAACTGACAATGAGCTCATATGAGCAGCTTCTGAGATTCCCATCATGCTCTCTGATTCCTGTTTATCCCAGTGTGGGGGTCCAACTGGGCCTCTCTTCTCCACACCTAGGCTGAAGATTTAGTGCATACTCTATCTCCTTTTAAGCCCATGCGTTCTTGGCTACTTCTCAGTGTCTCTGAGGCCCTCAAACATCTTCCCACAGCCCCTGTGCTTGTCTGGGATGCAGGAAATGTTTCACATATTTCATTTCACACATGACCTCAGTCTTCTTCCAGGAGAACCTCCTCCCACTTCCCCAGAACTGTCTCAAGAAGCAAATAACAATGTCCTCTTGGCAGATCTTGGCTGTGTTGGGCTCTTGCTGAGATACAGACCACAACCCCATCCTCCTGTCTCTTGGAGCTTGAGGACCAAAGGAGGAAGGTGGTTAGTTGCTCCTGTTGCTGAAGCTTCCCCGTATCTTGCAGTGGTTCCCAGATCTTTTTCTCTCTTCTGTTACAGTCTCTATCTTTGAAAACAAAACCCAGAAAGTGATATTTGTAGCAGGTTTACTTTTGGGCCACCCACCAGCTCCCAAATCATGACACAGAGACTTATTAGTTACAAATGCTTGGCCTTATCTTATACTTGTCCCCCTAGCTCTTATAACTTAATTTAACCTGTTTCTCTTCATCTAGATTTTTGCCTCAGGGCTTTTTACCTTTCTTCCATTATGTATGTCTTACTCTGTGTCCGTTTGTCTGGTGGCTGCTTCGCTGGCTGGCCCCAGGCATCTCCTCCTCCCTCATTCTCTCTCCATTCTGCCTTGTTCTCTTCTCTCCTCGAGCCTAGATTTCTCCTACTTATTATTCTCTCTGCCCACCACCCCTGCCTATCCCTCTCCTGCCTAGCTATTGGCCATTTAGCTTTTTATTAGACCAATCAGGTTCCTTAGGCAGACAAAGCCACACATCTTTATATCCTTAAACAAACGTGGCACACCTTTGCCTAGTTAAAATAATATTTCACAACAGATCCTTTTTGTTTTCTACCCTATACTTCATCCCATGTAGTGGAATGATAGGTTGTATGTGTGTCTGCATCCCTGATGGTTGTGGTTTATTAATAATAATTAGTTCTATGTGATGGTGCATTCCCGTACCCCCAGCTACTTGGAGACAGGATGATCACAAGTTTAAGGCCGTCCTAGAAAACTTAGTAGCAGCATTCTCAGAAAACAAAAATTTAAAAAGGGCGGATGGGTCCGAGAGCTGTCTCAGTGGAAATGCCGTGTCACTTATCCAGATGGCTTCAATCTGATCCCTGTAACCCACACAATAGGAGAGAACTGACTTGTGCAAGTAGTCTTCAGGCCTCCACAATTTTACTGTGGTATGCACACCCCTCTACACACAAAATAATTATGCAGAAGAAAAAGATTAAGAAGGGGCTAGTTCAGGGCTGGAGAGATGGCTTGGCAGTTAAGAGCCATTTGCTGCTCTTTGAAGTACCTGAGCTCAAATCCTAGAAATCCTGTAGAACAGCTCCTTACGTCCTTTAACTCCAGCTCTGACGTGGGAGTCCCCTCTGTGTGCTCTGATTACTATTAATGAATAAAGAAACTGCTTTGGACCTATAGCAAGGCAGAACTTAGATAGGCAGGGAAAGCTAGGCTGAATGCTGGGAGGAAGAAGAGGGGAGTCAGGGAGAGGCCATGGAACTGCCGGAGACAGACACTGGGAATTTTACCCGGTAATCCATAGCCTCATGGTGATATACAGATTAATAAAAATGGGTTAAAATAATATAAGAGTTAACCAATAAGAAGTTAGAGATAATGGGCCAAGCAGTGATTTAATTANTAGCAAGGCAGAACTTAGATAGGCAGGGAAAGCTAGGCTGAATGCTGGGAGGAAGAAGAGGGGAGTCAGGGAGAGGCCATGGAACTGCCGGAGACAGACACTGGGAATTTTACCCGGTAATCCATAGCCTCATGGTGATATACAGATTAATAAAAATGGGTTAAAATAATATAAGAGTTAACCAATAAGAAGTTAGAGATAATGGGCCAAGCAGTGATTTAATTAATACAGTTTCTGTGTAATTATTTTGGTTCTGGCGGCTGGTATGAACAAGCAGCTCACCCCAACACAGCTCCAGGGTATTTGATGCCCTTGCCCTCTCTGGCCTCTTTGGGAACCTGTACACATATGACATACACCCACACACACACAGATACACAGACACACACGCTTACATACACACAGAGACAAAGACACACATATGAACACACACATATATATATACACACAGACATACAGACACACATATATGTGCATACACATACGCACAGACACACACACACAATGAAAACCAAATCTTTTTTCTTTTCTTTTTTTTTCTTCAAAATAAAGAGGAGGTAAGGTACTTGCTTAGCATGCTCAAAGACCTAGTTCTATCCTCAAGGTTCTGTCTGTGTGTGTGTGTGTGTAAATATCTTCACAGTATATCTTGGACTTTCTATGTGACTGCACACACGTGCACACACACATGCACATGCATGCACACACACACACACACACGGATCCATGCTCATCCTCTCACAGCACAGGTGGTGAGTGAGGACCCAGAGGTCTCACTCTCTCACGTGGGGCTGAGCTGAGATGAGCATAGCTGTGGTTTCAGTATGTTGTGCTTTTTCCTCTGTGCTTAAACAATCCACCGTAAAGAATAGATTTGATCTGTTTGCCTCACACACATACCTTGATGAGCAAGAGGGACTGGCCAAATTTCCTCTCCTCAGAGAGTCTCTGCTTACCCCAGTACCAGGATCCAGGCAGGCTGCTGGGGAGGGACGTAATGGGATTCTTCCACTGTCTCCCTGCAAGCCACCATATTCATGCTGCATTGTGGAAGTCACCACAGAGCCTAAGCGCTCCATCATCACAGCAGGAAGGAAGATTTAATTCACACCTACAGATGAGAGTCAGTTTATTTCGTTAAGTCATCAGGAAGCATTGAAAAGGGCAGGTCCATGTAAATGTGGAAGCTAATTAAACGTTCTTACAAGGGGACCTCATGGACCCCATCTAATAAGGTGGGCTTGCCCAGTCGCATCTGCTGCAGTACTCTCCTCTGCCGTAGGCGGCACTGTATGTTCACCTTAAGCAGCTCAGGTTCACCTCCCAGAACCTCCTGGCTTCTGTCGTGGCCTCTCTTCAAATCCAAGATCTCCTTGTCTTTTTATTCCTCATTGCAAACCCTCTTGTCTCCTACCTGTAAATTGAATGACTGCAGTGCTTCTCCCCGACTTCCTAGCCTCCGTCAGATCAAGGTTTTAAGGCTTTATTTCATTAACTCTGTGGTCTGGTTGTGACCCTCAGACCAGCTCAGAGCAGTACCAGGAAAGCTTCCCGCTACTAGCCCCAACAACAGGATACCCCAACACAGAGGGAACTATGGGGACTCCAGAGGCTGAAGGAAACTGGGGATCCAAGTGACCACTCTGGAGAATTTGGATACTAACTCCACACCCGGTGTCTTCAGAGAGTCCAGCCATCTGCTTCCACAGTCCCCATGCTGCTCTGAAGGGAATGGGCATTGTGTGTGTGTGTGTGTTTTTTTTTTCCTGGGTAGATATTCATCACTCAAGATAGAGCAGCAGTGACAGCCAAGAAATGATTCCATCCAGGTCTAGCATGGTGACCCAGTGAGTTTTTTAGGGACTGACCACCAAGCTTACCCAGGCATGGGTGACCACTGTGCAACTTGCAGGCAGCTCCACCAGGGACAGCCTCCTGCCTCCAGGGATTGTTCACAGCTTATATACCTTGGCGTGTGAACCTTCTGAGTATTTACCACACACACACAGCTCCCATTTCTTCTCTTTCTCTCTCTCTCTCCCTCCCCCTCCCTACCTCCCCCCGTGTGTATGTGTGTCTTGTCTGTCTGTCTCTCTGTGTGTGCATATATATTCTTTGCATGGATGGGATACATATTGTATAGTTGGATACATGTGCACATATGGTTTTGTGCATGTGGAAGCCTGAGGTTAGTGTTTGGGAATCATCCTCAGTGCTTCTACTGTATTCACTGAGGAAATGTCTCTCAGTCAAACCAATGTGGCCTATCATTCTAGCCAGCTTGCTCTGTGGACAACACCCCTCCATTACCATGACCTCCGTCTCTCTAGACTGGAATTATAGATGAGGCATCATGCTTACCCAGAAAGTACTTTAACCACTGAGCCATCCTTTCAGAGGGACCGTTCCAGTTCAGAGGAAATTATTACCCAGCATGTTTGTATTGAACATTGGCCCATCCAAGATGGGATATAAAGGGTTTTAGTGTCAACTTACTGGCTCAGAGTGAGACACGGAACCACCCAGAACAAGACAGAACAAGTCAGGTGGAGAATAGTCCTGGAAGTCAATGCAGGGAAGTGCAAAGTAGAAATAATCTAAGCACACACATAGTATAAACTGATGACATGACTGATCCAAGGTATGGCTATAAGAAAGGTTTTATTGTAGAGATGACAGCTGGGAACATCTGGAAGAGTCCAGAGCATAGGGAAAGTAGTAGGTTGAACATGTCCAGCAGACTAGATCTCACCATGAGAGAAGCAGGAGCCAGAATAGAGAAAGAAAAGGAGGTAGGGAGCAAAAGATGAAGACAAGAGAGTGAAGGCAAAACAGAGAGCATAAAAAATATATATCGTAGCTGAAATAGCAGGGTTAGGAGGAGAAATGGGTAGCTGGGGGAAAGGAAGCCCATGAGCTGTAGAAGTTTAGGGTAAAGAAGGGCCAGGATGCCAGCATGGACTCAGAATGTGTAACTGATACATGTGATGCTGTGAGAGCCTGGGGGCGAGTGTACATAGGCAGCCATTTGTCTGACTCACGCCTCATTGTAAGAAGGCTTGATGACCAGAAGATGTGTCATAGTCATGTTTAATCTACAATCTGACTTTAGGATTGAATCCTAGGGAGAAGATGCTTGCTTCTTTGATCTCACACTCCAATAACAAACACATCCATTCTGGATAGCATCGCTGGTGAATTCTTGCTCTCCATCAGTTAAAGAATTAGAAGATGGGAAAACAGAACAGGGCAAGGTCAAAATGTCTAATGACCTTCCTGGTAGATAAGAAGCCCATAGATCTGGGAAGGCCATGGACACTAAGGAATCTGGGGTTTCATTTGGCTTTAGGGTGTCCTACCAGATGATTGCCCACATTCTCCTTTTCCATTGATTGAAAGGTGCCCGTGTGCTTTTCTCTGTCTGGGATTGGGTCTCTGCCTCTGTCCACAAGAATAAAAATCCATGAAGTGTTCATTGTCTGGAGCAAGAGTGGACACCCCAAACTCCCCCCTCTCTCTGTGCATAACTACCCACTGCGTGTGAGCATGGCTCCATTTCAGAGAAAGAGAAACTTACTATTGGTAACAAAGACCACAAGGAGATGGAGCCTTGATGCCTATTGCTGGGGCACAAAAATCCATAGAAAGCTCAAGCTGGGGGTTTTGTTCCCCCTTCTCCCATCCTAGAGGCCTGTGGCCTCATTAGTGCAGACCCAAATCAGAGGCGCATGATTTTCAAATGAAGCAGAGCCAACCCTGCAGGGACGTGTCTCCCACCATGCACACAGACAAGCAGGGAATTTACAGTCAAGCAAACATCACAAAGGTTTTTAACTTGACGCCTGCATCTGTCTGGTTTCTCTCTACTTCGGCCTAATGGCATGTTAGCATTCAAGTCTGTGAAAACCAATTTTATTTTAATTTTTTTTTGCATGGACCACATAAAACCTTCTGCACTGTACTTTGTGTGCAATTTAAGAGAAAATGCTAAGAGTTATAAATTTTATTCAATTCCTACCTTTAGCGCTGACTCTGGTATCAAATCTACAGAGAAATGAAACCATTAGATAATGAGTAGCAAATGCGGACTTAGCAAATTAGAGAGGCTTATATTGAAAATGTATCTCTCTTTTGCCCTGGGTTTACAAAGCATTTAGTAGAGGTCAATGATTTAATACACTGTCTGCTTTTATTGTGAATTTTAATTATACAAATTACTGCTGAATATATTACCATGTTTAACATAATATAGATGAGGCTCTTATGCCACCTCTTAAATCCCCACCTCACCAGAAATAGAATAATTTTAAGTTGAACATACTCCTCCATCGTCTCCTGACCTTTACTGCACATCCATGCCCACAAACCACCTGTCTCATGATGTGCACCTGGAATCCCAGCTCTGGGGAAGTGGGGACTGCTTGCTGGGGAAAAAAATATCCTCACAGAATCAGGGAGTTTCAGCTTTAGTGTGAGCCCCATTCTCAAAATATGACATGAGGGCCAGAGAGTTAGCTCAGCAATTAAAGGTGCTTGCCGGCAAGCCTGGCAGCCTGAGTTCAGTCCCTGGGACTCACGTAGTGGGAGGAGAGAACCAACTCATATCAGTTGTCCTCTGACCTCGAAGTGCACACAAACCCTGTGTTAAATTCTGTGATTTTTCTTTCAACAGAATTGGATTCTTTCTGCAGCTTTTTTTTTCTCCAATGTGTTTTTGTTTTTCAACAGTAATTCCTAACCCACTCAATTCTGGACACACGGAGCCAGCTTCTGGCTGTTATCTGCCCTGGGGTGTGCTCATCAGAATAGTCCGGCTGGGGGCACAGCTGTATGGCCTTCCAGATCTGAGCTTCTCACTCCTGTCAAGTTCATACTAGACTGACGGTGACACCAGTTGCTGCGACAACTCAACGACTTAGGGTTTTCCTGTCTCATGGCACCCTTGCCTCAATGCCTGGTTTCCAACCTGGAAGGGAGGTGGAAAGGAGAAGACACCCTAACTATGCTGTTTGCTCACTTGAAGAAGTTGGGGATTCAATGTTGTATATCATAAGGGCGGAAGACATGTCTGAGTGTTTAAGAGCCCAGGCTGCTCTCGCAGAGAACAGGGTTTGAGTCCACATGGCTCTTCACAACCTTCTTCAAGAGGATCATACACCCTCTTCTGGCCTCTGTGGCATGCATGTGGTACATAGACATACATGCAGACACAACACTTGTGTGTATACAATAAAAATAAGGAAATCTTCTTAATATGTACACATATCACAAAGTAATAGTAAGACTTCCCATAGTCTCTTTTTACTATGTTTTCCTAATTGATATAACCACAAACAAATACATACACTTGGCTGTGACCCTTTGCATGTGTAGGTATCCATTTGAACCCCAACATGACACACTAACAACCCTTTCTGGTGTGAAAGGGTTACCCCATTGTCCCGAATCACCCCAATTGCCCTTACATTCTTTGTTTTACAAGAACATTTTTCTCTTATTTTTAAAATTTATTATTTTAAATTTTCTAAAGGGGTGAGGGGGAGTATGTGCCCATAAACACAATACATATGGAGGCTGCCATGTGTGATGCTGAGAACCAAACCTTGCTCATCTGTAAGGTCAGCAAGGACTCTTTCTTAACCACTGTGCTCTTTATGTCCCCCATTTTTTTCTTTAATTATTATCATCCAATTGTTTTGTAGATTGCCTCTCGTTTTTGGCTTTGATTGAATCTACATTGTGCTTTTGCTGTTTTTCCTCATTGAGGCAAGAGCCAAGCATGTGCCCTTTACCCTCAACCTCTTTTCTGTGTGCCCTGTGTTGCCATAACTATGAGCTCAGTATCACAGTGTGTTCCTAAGATGTACTCAGCTTGCATGCCTGAAATTTGTACATATCCAAACACTCCTGATTTCCCTTTCTGAGGCCCTGACAGCTATCACCCTACTTGCTGGTGCCTTGTGTTCTAGACACTTCCTGTAAGTACTCGGACAGTATTTCTTCTTCCGTGATTAGCATTTTGCAAACCTCACTGTATCAAGGTTTGTCATGTTCCCACATGTGGCAGGTTTTCCTTCCTTTTATGGCTAAATAATATTCCATTGCATAGACATACCACACTTTGCTTATTCACTCATCTGTGGGTGGATTCCATGCTGTTTCAGATCTTGGCTCCTATGCCCCCTGTGGATAGAATGTGGGGATGTCGACCTCTCCCCAGGTGTTGATATCAGTGATCTTGAATCAGTTTCTGAGAGATAAATTTTTAAATTTTTGAGAGGTTTCCATTCTGGTTTGAGTAGTGACTGCACAAGGTTTGAAAGATTACAGTTGTTTTCTCTACACCTTGACATTAATGATGTTTGTTTCACGCTTCCTTTCCTTCTGACCCACTGCCATGCTTACTTTAATTTCCCTTCCCACGTATTCCCCTCTTTCCCACCCCTTTCTACACTTCCCCTCTCTTTCCTTCCCTTCCTATCCTTTCCTACCCTTTCCCCTCTTCCATCCCTTCCTACCTCTTTCCGCACTCTCCTTCCCTTGCCTTCTCTCCCTCCTCTCCCTTTCTTTTCCTCCACTTTTATTTCTTCCTACTTTACCTATCCTAACAGCAGGAGGAAGGTGGCTTCTCACTATGACTTTGATTTTCATCCCCCTATCCACCACTGATGCATGTCTTTCCACATACCTGGGGCTGTTTGGATGTCTTTTGTAGGTGAATGTCTTTTTAAATATTCAGCTGATTTTTAAAATTGGGTATTAGTGAGGTTTTATTTCTTGCTTTTTTTTGGTTACTGAACATTAGCAGTCCTGCATATATCTTATGAATTAACTTCATATCAAATACATAATTAACAAATACCACCACCTCCCCTTTATGGGCTACTACAGTCACTGTTGATTTGGTCCTCTTGCTGGGCAGGAGTTCTTGGCTTGATATAATCCCCTTGTCTACATTTTGCTGTTGTTGACCAGAGTTTTAGGGTCATATCCATGAAATCACTGTCTAGACCACTGTCATGAAGATTTTCCCTTTGTGTTCTTCTGGGAATTAAAGGGATTCCAGTATTAGGTTAAGTCTTTAATCTATTTTGAGTTGATTTTTTTTGGTAGCGTGTAAGATAAGAGCCCAATTTTATTCTTCTGTGGGTGCATATCCAGGTTTTAAAAAGTCCTGTGGAACCACAGAGGGCTGTGAATAGTCAGAATGATCTTGAGGAAGAACAAAGAATCCTTCCTAGTTGTATAATGTGTCTGAAAGCGACACAGGTTCACACAGAGTCAGCCTGGCATAAAAGCAGACTTATCAACAGAGTCTTGAAATAAATTCTCACATGTTCATTCAACTTCAGGGTGCCAACACACACACTAGGGAAACAATGAATCTTAGGAAATCCAGGCATTCTCACAGAAGGTTATACCCCTTGAACATGGGTCTTCTGACAGCTATGAAGGTGTTTTCAAGGTTTCGTGGAAGGAGTTAGATAGCACTAAGTCCTATCACCAATGATTGAAGTTTTGAGTAATTGTCCAGATTTTTCCGCCAGGAAGCTTCTGCTTTCCCTATGTCTTAAGGATGCACACTTCTGGCTTACCACACTTAGCCCGGATAGTGAAGTGTCTGCTCATGACTCTTATCTAAAAATCATCATTGTCATGTTTGCCTATGGTTACTCTGTTTCCACCATTTCTCCTGTGCCCATTGATTTAAATTGACTGTGTGTTCAATTATGTCTGCATATTAGCTATGAATTCCCAGTTATTTTATTTTACAGATTAGAACCCATTGTTATCATTATTTATTTAATGATTTTTGAGACAGAGATTCATTCTGTAGCCCAGGCTGGCTTGGACCTCACCATATAGCCCAGGTTGCCCTCACATTCATTTTGATTCTCCTGCCTCAGTCTCTAGGGTTCTGAGATCATAGGCATGAGCTACCAAACCTGTTTGATTTGCCTGACTGTAAGATTTCCAGTTGATTTCTATGCTTCCATAAAGCTGTTGTTGGTTGGTTGGTTGGTTGGGTTGTTGTAGATAGTACCCGTGGCTTCACACTTGCTTGGGAATTGCTCAACCACTGAGCTTCACTCCCAACCTCAAGTCCTGCCCACATCCATAATGAGCCCTTGTTTTCTGCCATATCAGCTTCCAAACTCATCAAGTAAGTGCTTGTCTGTCTCAGGTAGAAGTGAACTGGTGTCCCAAGGCCCCGTGGCACATTTTCAGTGAAGAATGTTATTTAGATTCTTAGTTCAGAATGCTCAGGGAACACACTGGCTTTTATGTACTTAAAAAAGACTTTTTATTATTTTTAATTATGTGTAGGTGTGTGTCTGCATGTGGGTTTGTGCACATAAGTCCACGTGTTCAAGAAGGACAGAAGCAATGCCCCCCACCGCCAGAGCTGGCATTACAGGCGGTAGCGAGCCACCTGGTACGGTGCTAGGATCCAAATTCGAATCTTTTGGGAAAGCATCAAGTGTCCTGACCTGCTGAGCCATCTTTCGTGGCCCTCTTCCCCACTTATCAACAGAAATACTGCAGCAAGCCCTTCCCCCAGCTCCCAGTGTTCTTGCTTGTCTGCATATGACACAGGTTCCCAACGTAAGACTGAGGAGGCTGAGAAATCCCATCTCCCAGGGGCTCAGGCAGAGCCAAGCAGCATGACAAGCACAGAGGGATTCCGTGGCGTGATAGCTTTCTGTGTGTGCAACCAGGAACTCTGCCTTCTGCCTGTTATATTTCAGCACACACCTTTGAGCCTGTCTCACTGTTCATATATGTGGCAGACTGCTCATGCTCATTATCCCGAGTAATGCCTGATGACCTATCACCTGGTTGGGATGGGGGCAGAGGACACCCAGTGCATAAAGTGCTTGCCACATCAGCGCAAGGACCCAAGTTTGAGTCTCTATCCTACACAAAAAGCTGAGTGTGGCACTCGGGAAGTAGAGACCAGTGGATTTCTAGGCCTCAGCGACCAGCCACTCTAGCTAAATTTGTAAGTCCCAGTTCAGTAAGAGGCCCTGTTTCCAGTAACAAGGCTGGGGAATATCTGAGGCATGACACCCAACCATCAGCATCCATATGCATGTGCACACACCTCAAATTTTAAAAAAGATAATTAAAGAGTCATGGGTAATGGAGCACTGAGATGTTTTCCACACTGTATTAAACATAGCACACGAAACTCTGATACCCACATGTAGCTTAAGTCCATGCTCTTCCTGGATTTGCTGGCAGCTATTTCTCACGGATAATGATCAAAAGCCACCGTGGAGAGCTGGTGTAGCTGGAACTCAGAGTCTATCTTATTTTCATTCCACTTTCTCCTTAACGAAGCTAACACCAGAGAACTTTCTCTCCAGAGCTGGGCTCTGAGGAGGTTGGCCGACACAGCCTTCTTTTTATAAGCCATTCATTTGAAATAAACCTTCCTTGGTAGCAAGAAGAAAATCATGGGTTTTAATAGCAGGTCTTTAAAAGCATCTTAGCTGAGTCTCTGGAAATGGGGTGTTGAGAGAAGTGCCCAATGAAGTGGTGTCACTTCTACACACGTGGCTAAGGAAGAGCTGGGATGTCATGGAGGAAAGAAGTGGAGGAAGGAGGGGACACTGGAATGGGAAGACAGTCTCTAAAACAGAAGAAAACAAAGGTTGGGACTAGAGAGATCCCTCAGTGGTTAAGAGTACTCACTGTTTAGGACTCAGGCCCAGTTCCCAACATGCACATCAAGTGGCTCACAACCGTCTGTAACTCCAGCTCCAGGAGACCTGGCGCCCTATTCTGGCTCCTGTGGACACTGCACTCATGTGCACCTATCTCCTCACCCATATACATAATTAAAAATATATAGTCTTTTGAAAGGTGGATGACTGCTGAGGAATAACACCCAAGAGTGTCCTCGGCCCTTCTGATCTCCACATGAATGTACAGATAGATAGATGCATGCATGTCCACTAGAAACACACACATGTACCTATACATAGGAACATGCATACATACATACACATATACACAATAGATAAGTACGTGTTTGTTACTTGAATTGTTAGGTTCCTAGATGAGTGAATGACTTGTAGTTCTGTCCACTAGGGGCTTTCTGTAAACAAATTGTCTGGGAATACTTGAGTATCATGGACTCTTTATGCTCTTGCATCCAAGAAGTCATATGATCTGCCACTAACGTCTGTAAATACCAAGGAGACAGCCAGAGGTCTTAACAGAACCTGTGCCTTCGCTGAAGGAAGGACCACCACCAGCTGTAGCTGAGATTTCTTCTCATCCACCACCTATGGGTCTGGGCCCATCTACCCGACACATCATTTTCTGTAACACTTCTCAGGTCTCCCAAGTACATCTCCCACCTCAGTAAGTCACATATGCTAGGAATCACAGTGTCTCCAGTTCTCTGATTCTCACCCCATTTCCACTTTCACCTCTGTCCCACCTACATTTCTCTCTGAGGATCTCAAGTTTGAACTCACAAACCCTCCAAGTTCCCGTGGGATTGCTTCTTTGGCTTGTCACTGCCCTCTCTGTCTGGTGTGACTAGAAATGGGCTCCCAAGGAAAAGTCAGTGATACTCATGTCGGTCCCCTAGGCCCAGCCTCACCTGCAGGTGTGGTTACTCCCCCTGGCATTCTGCCTAAGGTGGACTCCTGCTGTCTCTGCCTTTCCATTGTCCCCAGCATTTGGCTCAGTTGTCTGCCCCCTGTTCTGTGGGTCCAGTAACCCCAGCTGTGCCTTAGGCTGGGGTTTATAGAAAAAGCTGAGCTTCAGGTTGATACCCAGAGAAGGATATCAACAAGGAGAGGAGTGAGGGAGCAAGAGGGGGTATCAAGGTGCAGCTGAACCCTCGATGCGCTGGCTGTCATTTAAAGTTGAACCCCCAAGGCATTGGCATTAAACTTCCTGATCTCCATACGGCCACATACATCCTGCTGATAGCAGCAGAGCTACCGCCACAGGACAGTGGTGTTTCTTTCCTTGGGGAGACATTGACAAACATCTCCTCACCCCAGACAGAACCCCATTAGCGAACAGTTTTGCAGAGCCCAGGTCAGAGAACCAGTGCATTTGTTGGAGTACAAACATGAATTTGCTTCCTGGTCCCACCTCATTTTAGTGACCTCATGGGAGCTGCACCATAGAGACCTACCCTCAATTCCTCTTCACTTCCTATATACAATGACACTTCCCCAGACCACATGTCGCTAGAAGCAGGAGAGAATAGGTGGGATTTCACATGAAGAGCCTGCAGTTCTCCCCACTTTCCTGATAGGGAGTATTAAGAACCCCATTACAGCTACAGTTGACATGGCTGTCACCAAATGGTTCTGTGTATTTCTCGTGACAGTTGTGGGGCCATGGTTATCTCTGCTCTATGATGATGATGAAATGGTCTATTATTTACTCTTCTCACTGATGTGACCAAATTGCTGATGAGAAATAAGGAAAGAAAGGCTTATTTGGGCTCACAGTTTAAGGGCAGAGTCTATCATGACAGTAGAAGTGTGGGGGAGCTGGTCACGTGGCATCCACAGTCAGGAAGCAGAGAGTGATGAAGGCTGGTGCTTAGCTTACCTCTTCCTTTTTTTTGAGACAGGGTTTCTCTGTAACTTTGGAGCCTGTCCTGGAACTAGCT
>LOJH01010684.1:17077-32608 GCA_001685095.1 Ellobius talpinus
CCAGGCTGGCCTCAAACTCACAGAGATTCACCTGCCTCTGCCTCCCGAGTGCTGAGATTAAAGGCATGCGCCACCACCGTCTGGCTCCTTCTTTTAATACAGTCCAGGACCCAGGGTATTGGATTATATCATTCACATTTGAAATGGGCCTTCCAACCTCAATTAAGCTGATGTAGAATCATAGACATGATGCCCAGAGGTGACTGCTCTAGGTGAGTCTTGATCCTGTCAACTTCGTAGTCAATGTTAACCCTCACAGGTGGTCACTTTACCCAGGAAGAAGCATCTATACTCTGAGGCTTCTCAGTGCATGCAGACTGGGTGGAGAGAATCTCACAGCCTTGTTCATACTATTTGGAATGATGCCTGGATGTGAATAAGTGCCGCTGTCTACCACATGAATGTTGAAAAGACTCTGACTGTCCTCAACGAGGGTAGATCCTAGATCATCCGCATAATCCCAAAGAGATCAGCCAAAGGCTACCCCATTTGGGAAGGAGGTGTCCATGTACACAGCATCCATGCCATTAACCCTCTCATCTGGCTCCCCAATTTCTGCAGCTGAGCAAAGAGCATGCTTTCTACGTGGCACAAGACCCGAGAAAAAAGAATAACCTGATTTTCCTTCGTGTGTGTGTGTGTGTGTGTGTGTGTGTGTGTGTGTGTGTGTGCTGAATCCATCCTACGTAATGGTCCACTGCCAACACAATTAGTCACTTTGTTTGAAAGCGCATCTGCAGTTGTAAGCTGGCTTTGTGTGTTTCCGGGATAGATTTGTGTATACTCCATAGATCAGAGCTTTTGAGTGACTACAGCTCACTTGACTGTAGTGCCTCTTATCCCGTATCTACATGCAAATCAGACAGCTGAAAGCAGAAGAGAGAATCAACAAGAAGACACTCATCGTTCGTGTATCTACTGTACATTCTTCTGAACACAGATTTAGTCAGAGGCCTTAATTAGAGCATTAAATACTATAGTTTCCTTTACGGAGCCAGAGGGTTTTCTTTGCTGAGAAATGAGTGATTCAATTACCTCCTCCTAATTGATAGAGTGTAATTAACATTGTCTCCAGGCTAATTTTCATTTATGCCGCCATTCCTCATAAGCCAAACATCATTCTCAGCAAAAGTCAATGTGTCGTTTTTATTAGCCTCGTTTGCACTTTAACACCAGGAAAATTAATTCAAGCCACATTAACGGACTTAACTCCAGATACGATGGGCTTATTTGACTGTCTCTAATGAAGTCACGTCATTTAAAAGCAAATCACACATGACCACATGAAAATGAGATCGTCACTGGACGCTTGGCCATCATCAGTCTAAGTCGCCGCAGTGAGAAGGTTCTGGGGAGAAAAAATGAAACACAATGTGTTCTCTCGATTTCTCAATGTTTTCTGTAGAGACAAAATGGTCTGTGTTTAGGAATGGTGAAGTGCATTTTGAGAGCTCTGATTTCTTATTAATATGTTCTTTAGGACTTTTATTAGGGTCACCAAGATGGCTCATCAGGTAAGGGCACTTGCTGCTAAGCCTAAATGACCCGAGTTCAATCCCCAGAACCCACAGAGTAGAAGGAGAGAACCAGCTCCCGCAAGTTGTCCTCTGACCTCCACTTGAACCTATGCCCTCACATTTGAATACATAAATTAGTCATTATATTTAAAAAAATCATATTAAAGAATGTCATAAGCTTTGGATTTTCTACACCTTCTAAAATAAAATTAGGGCCAGCAAGATGTTAAAGGTGCTTGCTATTAAGCCTGAAAACCTAAGTTTAATCCCCTGGACCAAATGGAGAAGAGGGAAAAAGTCACTACTGCAAGCTGTCTTCTGACCTCCACACTCATACCATGGTATGTGTATGCACGCATACACACACAAACACACATGTGCATGCATGTACATATAAATTAACATAATACAAATGTTTAATAAAGTTAAAGATACCAAATATCACAGCATATACCTGGGGTTCAGGGGCACAGTTCAGATGGTAAAGTGTCTTGCAAGTATAACCTGAGTTCCATCCTAGAAGCCTGGAAAACATTTTGGTCTGGTGCTGTGTATTTCTAATCCCAGCACTGGGAATAGCACATGTGGGTTCCCAGAGACCTCTGGACAGCCAGGCTAGCCTACTCAGTGTTTTTCTGGACAAGGAGAGATCCTGTCAGAAAGGAAGGCAAATGATGTCTAAGGAATGACAGCTGAAGTGGTTCTGTCTCCATTACGTGTGTGTGCACGCACACACACACACACACACACACATAGAGTGAGGGGGGAGAATACAGCTATTATAGAATTGTCAGAGCCCCTTTACACCAATGTGCAGCAGTCTGTTTTCCACTTCTTTCTGTTCTTTTAAAATAGTATTTTATTCATATTGATGTTCTGCATGCCTGTATGCCTATGCGTCGTGTTTGTGAGGTACCCACAGAGGCCAGAAGAGGACACCAGATTCCATAGACCTGGAGTTAGAGAAGGTTGTGAGCCTCCGTGTGGACTCTGGGAACTGAACCCAGGTCTTCTGCAAGCAGCCAGGGCACTTAACAGCTGAGCCACTCTCTATTTTGCTGTTCTAAGTTATATGTCAGCAATGGCTTGTCAAGCATCCCTGGGAGCTGGCTTCCCACCTTCTGCTGCATGAAATGTCCTTATTTCTAAAGCTTCTAGGGAAGCAGAGCATTGATTCCTCCTCTCAGCTCCATTGCTTCATCAGTTCCCAGTGAGCTGCGCTTGCTGGACCAGTACTCCGTAGGATACTGGGGACAGACCATATTCACAAGTGTCCTGCTTCCCAAGGGTCCTTAAGCACTCCTAGGTGATGGTGACACCTCCTTCTAAATAAAAGACACAGGTTATGTTTAGGTTACACAGAGTGTTGTGTTTAGTTTTTAATTAAATTTCACTGCTCGGTTTAACATTGGGTGTTTAATAAAGTTCTGGATTCCCAAGCTCTCTTGTCAAGCTGGAAATTGCTGCATTGGTTAGATGCTGCTTGGCAACAGATGGCCGAAGCCTCAAGGCATGTTTGCAGATTCCCTCCTCCTATGCAGACTGGTATGTCTTCACCTATCCCTACCCTGGTGTATGTGTGTGGCCTCCGGTGTCAACAGCACCAAGAATTGACATCTCATCCGTGCAGCCAAATATTCAGCCACAGATCATGTGTGGGATGCATACCCTGTTTTCTGTTAACCCCCTTAATGCAGGTGTGCAGGCATGTGTGCAAGTTTATACATATCTGTGTGCCTATATCCACATGTATGTGGAGGTGTGCCTGTATCCACAGACATGTGGAAGTGTAACAGCCTCACTCTTCAGGTACCCACCTTACACTTTTTTCGAGACAGAATCTCTCACTGATTTGGAATTCATTAAGTAGGCTAAGCTCACTGGCCAATGAGCCCCAGTATCCTCCTGGCTCAGTATACTCAATGCTGAGATTATATTCACACAACAACATGCCTGGATTTTGACATGGATGCTGGAGGATCAAACTTAGGACTCAGGTCCTACCTACTAAGCCTCTTTTCCTAGCCCAGTACTCTTTTTTAAAAAAAAAAATCCCAATTTTTGACAGCTTGGAGCTGGCTGTTAGAACTACTTAAGTGATTTGGGGCTTTGTTTCTATAAAAATAAATATAGTTTTTCTTAATTTCCCAAAGAGCAAGTGTTTACTTCTTTTTTTCATTGTTCATATTCATGAAAGACACAGTGGGGACAAGAAGAGAAAGGATATGGAGACATTTTAATTAATCGGATATACACGAATCACAATGGCTAATTCGCAGTATTAAATTCTAATTGCCACTTATAAAGTCACTGTCTCATGACATACTTTAAAATCTCATTATAAAATCTACGTGACTTTTTTTTCCTACAGCCAGATTCTCTTAATTTCTCCTGGAGGCAAAGCCCTTAGTAACTTTTCATGACGGAGGAGCTTCTTGAAAGAGCATGGGCTCCTGCTTCCTAAAGAGGAAGTCAGAGGCAGGAGAATGGCCACTTGACCCTGGGAAGTCAAGAACTGTGTCCTCTACTAAAGTGAGGTGCGCTGTGACTCAGAAGAAAGACTGGCTGAAGCAGTGCTGGGGAGCATGCAAGGTCATTGCTGGACTCTGAATTAACCACACCCCTTCAGCAATCACTATTCATGAGCCAGCAGGGTTAGCTCAGCATGACCTAGGAAGCATTCAGGCCACCTTCTCAAACCAAGAGGCACCTGTCTCCCTGGCTCTTCAGTCTCAGAAGCCAACCACTTAGACATAAGAGAACTCACAAAAAATGTGCTGGGGGTGTTCTTCCCTGGGCTTGGGAGCTTTGGGAGTGCAGAAAGAGGAGGTGGCTGAATCCTGACCCAAACCAGCCAAGGACCAAGTGCGTCTTCAGGAGATACTTTTTCCTCCGCCTGCCTCCCTCCTGTTGTCTCTGGCCTGTCATTTGCTTCCTTGCACAAGTGGGATGGAGGGAGGGGTGCACTGATGGTCCTTGTAGCCTGTGCATGCTTATCTTACACAGGGATGAGAGTTTGAAATGATGATGCTATGTGAACAAGAGCAGTCCTTATGCTGGGTCAATGCTTCACAACTTTGTTGTGTGTCCCAACATGAGTGGTTTTGCAGTAGATGGGATTGCAAAACATTTGTGAGAGATTCATGAAAATTGTGTCTGAGGATCCAGCCCAGGACTTCATGTATGTATGCAAGCACTCTACCACTGAACTACATTCCCAGGCCTCTTTTACTTTTTTGTAAATTTAAATTTTTATTTTAAGATTTCCACATGGGCATATTTACATCATTTCTACCTGTATCCACTGCAGTTTGACTCCTCTCAAGTCCCCCCTCTCCTTCTCAAATTCATGGTTTCGTCTGAATTATTGTTGCATGCACATAGATACAGTCTCTCACACACACACGTATATATGCATAACCTGCTGAATCCATTTAGTGTGGCTCGTATGTCTGTGTGTTTAATGATGACCTCTTGGGGTTGGATAACCTCTCATGGGGATTGTCCTAGGAGAAAATGGGTTCTCCCTCTCTAATTAGCTATTGACAGCCTGAAGCTCTTCATCTAGTGGTGTTGCCATGTCAACTAGTGTAGTCATTGTTCTGGTCTTGTTTAGGCAGCGATGTAAAAAAAAAGCCTTGGGAGAAGAGTTGCCAAGGGAGAAAAGCAATCACTAATCCTATCCAGCTGTAAAACCTATAAAACACAGATTGACCAACCTAGCAAGCTATCCCCATTGGTGCAATAGTGGCACATTTATCTTGGGAGTAACCAACAGCTGTCTAATTGGACTTAAGACCTGCTCAATCGTAGGGAATTCTTTCCTAATACCATAACAGAGCCAGCTACCCACAGCTGGTGAGGTCATAGACTCTGGATGAGAAAGAACCTACTACTGCCGTTTTCATATAAATATTTGTGTGTGTGTATATATATATATATATGAAACATATATATACATATGTATATATAGATATATAACTTGAACTATATTCTAAATACTTATACCCACAGATAAATCTAGTGTTTTTCTTCTTTCTTTCTTTTTTTATTTATTTCTCCCCTCCCTTTCTTTCTTTTTTAGATAGGGTTTAACTAAGTTACTCAGGCTAACCTTGGACTCACTCTGTAGCTTAGACATATCTTGAACTTGCCATCCACCTGCCTCAGCTCTCTGAATAGCTGGGATTACTGGACTGCACCACCAGGTCCAGCCATGATTCTTAATATTACATGATTATATTAAGAAGACACACAGAACTAGCAATGAAGAAATATGTAAGATACTAAATTTGTTTATAACTTCCAAATTCAATCTGTTTTAAAAGAAGGGTTTGTAATGAGAAACCTGAGCTCACATGCCTGAACATGACTTTTAGATGCCTGGTCGTATGCCTGAAATGTCTGCATCAAATCTCTATAAATGTTCTTTTCAAATTCTTGATAGCATCAATAAATAGGCCAGGGAAGAGTTTTTTAAAATCATTTTACAAGCATTCAAAACTACAGCCATTGGAGCTGTGTCCTTTTCTGTCCTTGACAAATGTAGTGTTGAAATTTCATGTGATAACAGATAGGATTTGTAATAAAATAGAAATACCCTATACCTCACATTTCAGAATAATGGTAAAAAGCCTAAATGGATACAGATGTCTTAAGTATGGATCTTGTGGTGAAGGAAGGTAAATCTTAAAATAGGCACACAGGTGACAAGAGAGATGGCTCAGTGGTTAAGAGCACTGTTCCTTTTGCAGAGGACCCAAGCTTAGTCCTCAGCATCCACGTACATGTCTGACAACCAGCTCCGGGGTGTCTCATGCCCTCTTCTGACCTCCATGAACAACTGCACATACACACATGCACACTTGCGTGCAATTAAATATAAAAACAAAATCTTTAAAAGGACACATAGGCATATACAAACACACTGCGATAGCAAAATATAAAATAAAGGATTTTAGGCTTGCTGCCAAAGCCCCCCTCCTCCCAGCTGTGCCTTGTTCTAAGATACTGAATTTATGGTTTTCATGGCAGACCCCTCTCAGAGTTTGTCTGCTGCTGGCTTTGGAATCGCTACCCTCTAGACCAAATTAGCATCTCTTCCTGGGAGACTTGGCACTCACTTGAGTCATTTTCTTGCTTTGAAGTCTCAGACAGTGGGATGCTGACAGTGCTGCAGCCAGTCATGGAGGGCACCTGGTGCTGACACACCGAGAAGCGTTCAAGTGAATAGCGATGCTTTTGATTTTGCATAATGAAGCATGGACTCTCCAGAGTGTATTGTTCAATGGAGAACAATACATCATTTGGGCCTCGTAGTTAAATCTCAGGGCGGTGCTTTAGGTAAACAAATGGCATGCCATTTTGCTTTAAAAGTTTGGAAGAAACCAGGGACTTTGCTACTGCGCTCTTTTAGGCAACAATCACTTGGGAATTATTGAAAATTGTCGGCAAAAAATGGGCCGCGGTTCGTGTTTGCTCCCTCCTTTCTTCTGGTGTTGGGGGAAGATTCAAAAAAGCCTCCTCCACAGAGTGGTGGCATGCCTGGAGCTGATAAATGTATCACACGCCTGCACAAATTTATCTCAGAAGCAGATTTTGATAGCTCACCAAGATCCGGGTCAGTGGATAATCCCACACAAACATCAGATCTTAATACTATTGACAAAAGAAGGGACACAAATAACCAGCAAATTCCACAAATCCCTGGCTTGTAAGTAGCTCTCTCTTCATAGATTTATCATAAGCGCCCTTGAAATCTATCTTAAAAACAAAATACGGTTCCGCAAATGTGTTTGATACCATAGTGTTTAGAATCTCTGATAAGAGTTCCCCTCCCCATCAATGCTGCTATTCAACCAAATTGTGCTTTGGATAGCAAATAGTTTATCTTTGGGGTAACAATACCAGGAGAAATTCCACATAGAAAAATGGCCAGTGGGTTGCATCAATATCATTCTCTTGAGTGGGCACATCTTTGAAATTTTCTTCTAGGGGCTGGGGAGGGGCATGCATCATCTAGGCTGAGGCCGGGATCTAGCCAAGGATAGCTAGTATTATCGGGAGACAAGTCCTATTTCCTAAGGACAATTGTGTATCTCAAAAGAGCACACAGAGTGTGCAGTAAGAGCTTGGCTGCCTGATAAACAAGGCTAGCCTGCAGCTGGGGCTAAGCAGTCCACATCCCTCCCCAACTTTCAAGTGGCATTAATCCCCATATCACCCACCTGGGTCTCTAAAAGCATCATCATGAAGGTGTCCCAGCAGAGGGATGCCCTCCCCAAATAAAGTGGCCCTATTCCCGTGTCTTTGTGGGACTTTCTCTCACCATTTCAAATAGCTGATCCTCTTGAGCATGTAGGATCCTTGGTGTCTTATTAGGGTTTCTATTACTCTGATGAAATACCACGACCCAAAGCAATTTGGGCAGGAAAGGGTTTATTTCACTTTACAGGTTATGTACATCATTGTCAATCACTAAGGGAGTCAGGAGGAAACCCAAGGTAGGAACCTAGAGGAAGGAACCAAAGCAGAGGCCATGGAGGAACCCTGTCCGCTGACTTCCTCCTGCCTTATCCCGCTTTTCCTCTTATACAACCCAGGCATCAATCACTAACTGAGAAAAATGCACTACAGACTTGCCCACAGGCAGATTTTATAGTAAATTTTTCTCAATCGAGAGCCCCTCTTCCCAGTTGTCCCTAGCTTCTGTTGAGTTCACATAAAACTACCTTGTGCGTTCACCTTCAAGCCAGGCATTTGTATCTCACTTGGGAGAGGCCAGAAAATGGATGCCGGACCAGCGTACAGCACTTATATCCATTGACTTGGCTCCAGGGTCTTCCACCCCTGACATGGAGCATTTGCGCTGCCCTCTCTCTACCCAGAGTGATTTATTGTGTATATCTCAGTTCCAGGGGAGGACTGTAGTTTTCTGAGCATATCAATTAGGTTTCAAGTCCCTTTTCAGGGTTAGAAGGTGACCCACAATTATACCAATGCTGGGCAGTAAGGAATATATTCCTGCTTTATCACCATGACGTGGCCCAAATTTATATTTTTAGGTAAAAGCCATCTCAATTTTTGAAGTTGTTCTATTGCTGTTTCTGTAATAAACTTAATGGTCTTATCGAAGTGGACTTAGCCTATTAAATAAATACATTTATAAATAGTCTAACACTGCCCTCACTACTGCTATTCAGTAAAAGCAAGATACCAACAAATGAGCTATGAGATAAGCAACTTCAGGGTACCCTTTTTTTCATTTAAAAAAATTGCATGTATGTACATGCCTTTCTGAGTTTGTATGAACCATGTATATATAGTTATCTACAGAGGCCCAAAGAGGGATCCGATCCTATGGAACTAGAGTTACAAATGATTATAATCTGCCATGTGTGGTGGGAACCAAATGGGGTCTTCTACGAGAGCAGTACATGCTCTCAACCATCGGGCCAGCTCTCTAGCTGCCCTCCCCTTCTTTTAACTTTTGAAATAGCTCATCAGTATGTACCCCAGACTTGTCTTGATGTCAAAACAGTCCTCCTGCCTTGCCCTCATAGAAACCAGGACTATAAGTACTCACAATCTCAAAGCACCTTCTTACAGGAGCAAGCTGTCAGTATCATTCTGAGTCATTTCAGGTGTTATCCATGCACTAACCTGGTGCTTCTTAACCTTTCTAATATTGTGATCTTTGAATACAGTTCTTCGTGTTGTGTTGACCCCCAACCATAAAATTACTTTTGTTGCTACTCCACAACTGTAAGTTTGTTACTGTTATAAATTATAATGTAAGTATCTGTGCTTTATGATGGTCTTCAGTGACCTCTGTGAATGGGTCATTCAAACCCCCAGCCATAGGTTGAGAACCACCGCACTAACCCACACCTATTTCTCACCCCATCTGACACATGCCAGACCGCAGAATCTGGGTGCAGAGACACCACTCAGAGCATCAAGCCCTGCCTAGCTTTCCATCAGTGTGCAAGGCCAGCAGCAGCATGCTTCCTTGCAGTGCTAGGGATGGGATCCAGAACCTTGTACATGATGGGCAAGCATGGTAGCACTTAGCGACCTCCCAGCAGGGCCAGCAGCTTTGAGAGAGGTGCAGAGACAGAGTAAGGTAGATTCTAGGGATATCTATGTGGGATGCAGAGGCAGAGAAGGGAGATTCTCCTAGCTGCTTGGAAACATGGTTGCCCACAAACTTCCCCTCGTTTGGGTAACATTTAACCATTCCCAGTTCACTGGTCATCCTCCACAGCTATGAGACTCACACCAGAGGGAAGAGATGTTCTCAGTTGTGGAGAACACAAGGCAAGTTTAAATTCAAGATGCTTTTTACATAACAACAACCTGCAGAAGAAAAAGCAAGCTGTGTCTCCAGACTAAAGAGAGTCTGATCTGTTAAGCATCTCGCGGGAGCACATTGTAAAATCCGTAGTTTCCGATTATGACCTTCATTAATCATGTTTCAGTAAATTGATCCAATGAGGCTTCCATGTGATTCTCTGGAATTGTAGTTAGGACTTCCTGATGGACCGATGTGCTGGTCAGTTCCAGGAGGAATTCTGGTACTCAGATCCTGGAGATCTAGTGAAATCCTTTCCACTGAGCAGGTCATGGCCTGGATGTTGCATTGCCAGCCAGCCCCAGGGAAGTGGTCCAGAGCCATATGTGATGTAGCAAAGTGTCATGTGGTCTGGGTGTATTCTTTCCATGTCATCATTCATGAGATGTGTTACACCCTGGTATTTAGCCACCCCTGTTTTGTGACTTTTCCCGTATTGTCTATTTCTGTTCCTCAAAGATATAGAGTGCACTGATCAGCCAATCAAATGACATATGACTTAGTGGACCAATGAATGTACCAGAGTGACTTTCAGGAGCAGGGGTAGGGGCTTACTTATAGGAGCATGGGAAATTTATAGATAGCTACATAATTGAGGATTCTCCTTCTGTCCCTTTACTGATAACAGCTTATTTATCATTCGGAAGGCCCAGAACCCTATTAGCCTCATGCATGCCCCTTCTGCAAAGGAACATTAGTGAGCCTGGTCTCTTCAAGGTCTCATGCACGTAATCACAGATAATGGCAGCAGCCATTCCATGCCCAGAGGACTGTGTGCAGCAATGGTCCCCATTTTACCAAAGCATAACCCGCTAGGGCATGTTCTTCACGGGAGCTATGAAAGGGTTCTGTCGCTGCTTTGGGTTACAAAGCTGGAGGCTAGACTCTTCTGTAAAGCCTGTTGAAGGGAACTAGCCTCCCTGTCTCCCCACAGCAGCTTGTCTGAGAGTCTTTTCTTTGCCCCAACATCACTCAATCCCAGGAAAACAGCTGCCTGATCTTTCCTTTTAAATCAGTTTCACACGCATTACTTAAAAGCTAAGTGCTTCGGGGAGAATGCACTCCAAAAGATAAAAATCTTCATGTACCTGTCTGCTACATTAGAAAACACTAGTTTGATTGATTGATTGATTGATTGATTGATTGATTGATTGATTTTGACTCTACATTCAGAAGTGAAGATGTTGAGGCAACAGTCACAGAGAGCCACCTCCAATGGCAAGCATGCCTCTGCCTAACAAAACAATCAGACCCCTTGGGTGCCTCCGCAAGAGAGCCCACAACAGTCATTTCTTAATGAATCCAAATTCAACCTTGTTTTGGCTGTAATTATCTGCTGTGGATGGATCCCAGAGAGATGATAATATTTTGGCATGTGACCACACTTGAAGATGAACAATTGTTTGAAAGCCTCTCAGCCTTTTGTTGACAGAAGATTTCAGGAGGCCATGTAAGAAGGGGGTCAGAAATACCTGCTTCCGTGTTGTAACTTCAGTTATATAGCTTATATAGTTACACAAATCCACTAGATACACACTCGCATTCTCTCCAAGTGTGGGATTTGACCATGGAGCATGATATAATGCAGCCTCCTAAAGGCCAGTGTGAGACCCTGCAAGCACACAACTGTCTTCCACCTGTCACTTGTTGGAGCTTGTGGAGGTGATAGCACCTGAGATGGCACACTGAAGTGTGAGTTTTCAAGGGAACGTGGGATGAGGCCTCTACAACCCGCTTAATGATGCAGGTGATTCCAGGATAAGCTAAGTAGTTTCATTTTCCAGGAGTCCTCTTTGACTCCTGAGTTTTGATGGTATAAACTCAAGTGGTACCCAGTGTGATGAGGCGTTTCCATGACAACCAGACCAGCCTGGCCCTAGGTGTCTGGTTTGGGATATAGCTATTTAACTGTGGTTAGAAGAGCCTGCTCCTGACAATACTTACCTTCCTAGCAGAGGCGCTGAGGATAAATCATTGCTGCTGAAGTGGTGGAGGGAACGACGCTTAGCTGTCTTATCTGCATACCAGATACCAGAGTCATAGGATGGACTCAACGCTTAACAGACTGTGACTCTGGAAATCCTGGGCTTATCGAATTTCTTGGAGACCATTCAATTTAGCCCAGGGTCTTTTCCCGAGTGTCTTGATGAATTTTCCCAGTTGGAGTTGGCCATCAATGTCACTGCTTCACCAGGCACAGCCGCTGCCCTCCAACTCCCAACACTGCCTTTCCTTCAGGGCCCTCAGTTGTAGCTCCATCTATCACTAAGTGGCAGTACCCAGAGCGCTGTCCTCACAGCATACTTACTAATCAGATGCTAGCTCTGCATCCAGCATGCACAATTAGACCAGCCTCTGCGCCGAGGAATGCTACAACTAACTCAGATGGAATAATGAGGTGCGGGGGTCCGTCCCCAAGAGGATGGGTCTGAGAGGGGATAGCTGCCATAGAACAGACCCTAGGGCAGGCAACATGGACTAGAGAAGCTTAATATTATGTATTAGATATAGAGGCCTCCAGGCTGACCTTTCTCTGCTCTCTGTTGCTCTATTTTTCACAGCTCCCTGCTCAGTTCCTGTATTTACTTCTGTATTCTCTAGCTGGGCCTAATGAGGGCCAGCAGATGGATTCGTTCATTCAACAGTCCATTCATTCATTCATTCATTCACTCCATAATCCATCTATCCAGACATTCAATTGCAATCACCTACAGGCATTATTCTAAGCCTGAGAAAAACATAATCAAGACTGGCAAGATCCCTACTCTCATGTAAGTGACAGCCTAACAGGGACAATAGAAGAGAGGAAGTGGGTAGAGAGGGAGGATTGAGTCTCCATTGGAAAGAAGAAAGAATCCCTGAAAGGGAGAAAAGAAGGCAAAATGTCATACTAAATACAGGAAATCCCAGAAGGATTGTAACAGTGGCAAGAACCAGTTTAGACTAGATAGCCTGAAAGTTCTCTACAGAGACAGCATGCAGGGTGAAGGAGAAGCAAGCCATGATGCAGAGGTCAGAAGGCAGCTTCATAACAAACAGGTCTGTGACTATATTTCCATTGGTAGAGTGCTTGCCTAGCATGCACAAATCCCCAGGTTTGATCATCTGCATTACATGAAGCTGTGTCTGGTAGTATATGGTCTGTTCCAAGCGCTGGGAAGGTAAACCAGAAACATAAAGTTTAAGGTCATCTTTGGGAATATATTGAATCAGAGACCAGCCTGGGATGCATGACCTTGTCTCAGAAAACAATGAGGAGGAGGAAGAAGAGGAGGAGAAAGGGGAAGAGGGAAGAGGAAAGAAGGAATGAGCTGGAAATGCCATGGCTGTTTGGTGTAAATGGCAGTTGTAGCTACTCAGGTTGGAGTGTAATGATGAGAGAACACTGAGACAACACAAGATCCAAGACTCAGGGGCCAGAACTTAGGACTCCAATAGCCCTTAGCTGGATGCTATAGTGTGGCTCTGCTCTGGAAGGTGTCATCCAGGAAGTAGAGATAGTTTGGAGACTTTTCCAATGCTGAATAAGCATCAAGAGGAACAAGATGTCCTGGAGGGAGGGGCAGAGCTGAGCTTGGAGGTGGTTCATGCATTGGTGCTGTGATGGGACTCAGGTGCTGATTGTAGGGCAGGAGCTGACATCAGGGCGGTTGGACTCCTGGTACAACAGGAGGGTCTTCATCGTGTTTAGTGGGTGATCTGGATGTGGGGAGATTGGAATCAGAGAACTGAGGCAGGAGGGAACCGATTTTAGACTCATTGGGTAAATGGCCATGCACAGCTTTAATATGGATGGAGCCCTTGATGGGAAGACAAAGAAGAAGAGGGAAGGGAGGAGGGGAGAAGGAAAGTGGAATGAGGGGATAGGAGGGCAGAGATGAGATGCTATAGGGGAAGGGAATTTAATTCTTAGGATATGGCTGAACAGGTGTGCTTTCCAGGCCCCAGGGGGAAAACAGTAAATAGATATTTGAGTTGAATCTCTCAAACAGATTCTTATGAATAGTTATGAGGAAGTCACTAAACCCAATGTAGGACATGAGGACCAGCTAAGGAGATCTTTTCACTGTCAGTTCTGAAGAGATGATATGCTGGCCAGAGAGAAAGGCACACAGTGAAACAGTGGTCAGCAACAATGCCCTGTGGATACAGTATCCTTTATCCACCTACAATAATACTGCAAGGAGTATCTTCCTGCCTTATTCTTTCTTTTCTCTTGCACCTATTGCTAGAGTCCTCCATTGGCCAAACCCAAGTGAAGAGAAGTGGCAGAGGAGTCAAGGATACTCTGTGTTGCTCCAACCTCTATCACGGAGCAGCAGGAGGAGTGGTAAGATGGCCTCAAAGAAAAGATATCCAGACCTTGAGCATCAGCTGCTGCTGACCTTTGGTCTGGGGCGGAACTCCCCTTATATGCACTCTATGCCACTCTGCCCCACACTGACCCATGAGAGAAACAGGAAAGTCCATGATCGGAGGCTGCAAATTTGAGAGTCCAGAGACACTACAGTGAGACAGACAGGTGTATTTTGTTTTGACTATGCTGCCTTTCCTAAAAGGATGACGTCCTGATAAATACTCAAAACTCAGCAGATAACTCATACAAATGAAGATCTGGGTCTCTCTGAAGAGACCACAACTGGCCTGAGCCTGTATCTCCCCTTGATCACAGCCATGTCTCTAAACTCATTCATCTGCCTTCCCAGCTCAACAGACCCTTGAATTTTGGGTCCTGCTCAGACCTTTATAGTGACCAAAACTGAATAGGGGACAAGGGAGGTAATGACATACCTATTAGGGTAATGATTTCATACCCAAGACCAAAACAGCGGATGTTTCGAGCAAAGAGCCATCGGCAAAGTCATTTGTCATGCCTCTGTGTGTGCTGATAATTTCAGAGATAATCACTTATTCAATTAAAGGTTTTTGTCTTGATCAAGGGTATTACCATAAGAAATTAGCCAATATTCTGCCTTTCAGCAAATAGTACAGGAGCAGCTGGGACAGGCTGGGACACGTGAGCCAGATGCCACAGATACAAAGTTTCAGTAAGGGGCTTCCTGGGAGACCAGCTCATCCTCAGATGTACCACAGCCCAGACTCTGATTTGCCTAGAATTTCTACTTCTCCCCTACACCATCCATCTCTCTACATAAAAAGGAAATATTTCCTGCACCTGCTTTTTTGGGCTTGAGTGTGAGCCTCCTGTAAGGAAAGATGGCTTAGTGCTTAAGAGCACTGGCTGCTCTTGCAGAGGACCTGAGTTCAATTCCCAGCACCCACATTGGAAGACTCAAGACTGCCTATAACTCCAGTTCTAGGAACCCTGCTTTGGCCTCTGAGAGTACTGCTTTCATGTACACACACAAACACACACACACACACATTGACAACCTCACTGGGCCTGGCACACATACCTCTAACCTTAGCACTTAGGCAGTAGAGGCAGGAGAATTACATGCATGAGGCTCAAGTGTTGCTGTAATAGCATGGCAAACCTCTCTCTCTCAAACAAAACTATAAAAATAAAACCAACAAATAAAAACAAGCCCTCTTCTTCTAGCTGAAGCCATATTCCTGCAAGCATGTTTAAGGAACTGTACCAGAGCCTTTTGATGGAGGAGGGTCATCTGTCTATGTGTTACTTTCATTGGTTAATAA
>LOJH01010685.1:0-15214 GCA_001685095.1 Ellobius talpinus
AACCCCTTGCCCCAGCCTGAAGGCGCGCAAGTCCTCCGAGAGACTTTGTCGCCCACAGGTGCCTGTGTATCTGAATAAACCTCTTGCTGATTGCATCCGCACGAGTGGACTCGACTGATCCTTGGGCAGGGGGTCTCTCCTGAAGGAAGACATCCCTCGGGGGTCTTTCATGTGTGTATGTGTGTTTATGTATGTCTGAGAGTCTGTGTGTAGAGGGGAGACAAATGTTTGCACTGTGTGTCTTCCTTGATTTCTCTCCACTTACTGAACCTGGAGTTTTTTAATTGGCTAAACTAGCTCGCTGACCAGCAAGACCCAGAGACCCAAAGCCCTCCACCCCTCACTCACTACTACACCCGGGTTACAGAGCGTGTCTGTGCCCAGTTTTTACCTTTTTACCTTATTTTTTGTGCTGGAGATGACATTGTCCTCATGTTTTCCAGGCAGGCATTTTACAGATTGAGCCATCTCCCTAGCTCCCCCAACAATTTTATTTCAAATGGACAAATTGAGTCACAGATCAAATCTGAAAGATGTCCAGCATTATTTTGTTTCAGCTTATGCTTAAGTGTCTCTTGACCTTCATTACATGACAGTAACATGAAATATGAATGAATCAAATCTTAAAGTTCGCCACATAGAACTTGTATCAAAAGAACAGTCTTATGAAAATATTTAAATTACATATTTGATAACTTGAAAATGTTGCTCACATTAAGCAGATTTCCAAAAACTACAAACCAATCTTAAAAAACAAAACCCAAACAAAATATAAGCAAAGCCTCACGCATGTTTAAAGAAACAAAGGTCAATGTTGAAACTAACACTTCCAGTATCAATGTACAAATCTATTGAATTTTAATGGTCTCTGTACACATAACAGCTTTTTATTACAGTGCAGGCGCCAAGTAGCAGTGGAAGGCTTTCATCTTCCAGGCAAACTGCTCTTGCAGGCAGCAGCTGTACAGCACTCTACACCGTGACTTCCAAATACACACAACTGAAGAACTCAAATGGAAATGCTATTATCTATCTATTAAACTATCTATTCAAATGATGGAAGGAGGCAAACACTTTCAAAATCAAATCAAATTTTATAGACACATAAAGGTCACTAGGAAATAGAGGCAGACAGGAAGGACACAGTGTCCCAGGTAGGGTGCCACTTCTCAAAGCATAACCACAAAGTGAAACAGGGCAAGAACATTTCTTTCTAAACACACAAAACCAAAACAAGGCAATAAGGACACCAAGAAGACAGCTGGAGAGATTGTTGGTGGAACGGTTTGGAAGGATTGTGCTGTGCAACCCTGGCAACCTCAGCTGCATCCCAGAACACACGTAAAGGTGTAAGGAGAAACGACTCCACAGAGCTGTCCTCTGACCTTTCATATGCTGTGGCATGCACACCCCCACACATCAGGCACAATACAATAGTAATAAAAAAAAGCTTTTAAAGAGTTTATAAATATTAACTGTTAATGAAATTGGTATTATAGTTAGCTATATTTCCTAACCAATTTTCTTGCTTATAAATTATCAATACAACTAGGTGGTAGTAGTACATGCCTTTAATCCCAGGCAGGGGCAGGCCTGGTCTACAGAGCTAGTTCCAGGCCAGCCAGGGCCACAGAGAGAAACCTGCCTCATAGAACAATAACAACAACAACAAAAATTATCAGTACAATTTTCTGTGGTTAAAGGTACCACAAAAAAAAAGTAATTTTGACAGTAATCCTAAAGGGCTAGTTTTGAACTTCTGGTCTGAAACGCAGACTAACAGGTCTGAAGTGAAGTTTCTGCACCCTGGTGCACACGCCTTTTCAAAGGTCTTTTGAATGACTGAAAGGATATCAGCAAGGTTGCTACTTGCAAAGTTAAATATGCCAAATTTAAACAATATTTTAAAAGATTTTTCAGATATGGGCAAATATGGACATGGGCTTTGGGCTAAATAAATGTGCAGTTGCCACCCTACCAAACTCACTGGATTCCTGAATTATCTTGATCAAGAGTGTTTTAACTTTGCTCAAAGCCCAGAGAGTGCTATGGTTTAGATGTTACATGATCACATAATTACTCTAAAACTGTGAGAGTAAGGCTTGGTCCGCAGCTGGTGGTGCTAGCGAGAGGTGGCTGGATCACGAGTGCGCTAGTGTCAGGCTAGATGAACCTACTGTGCGCTAGTGTCAGGCTAGATGAACCTACTGTGCGCTAGTGTCAGGCTAGATGAACCTACTGAGGAGCCCGCATCTGACTGGGCTAAGTGGAGGTAGAAGCTAGTCTGCAGGTGCTGTCATGCCCTCTGCTTTCCCCTGAGTCCCTCTGCTTCCTCGTCTCCATGAGGCATGCAGCCTCTTCTACATGTCCCTACTGTCACATGATTGGAACCTCTAAAACCAGGAGCCAAAACAGCCCTTTTTTCCTTTAAGTTGTTTGCTTAGGGATTCTGCCAAGGTGACAAAAAACTGATTAAGAGACCAGCTGACATAGGGTCAGAGAGCTAAGTCCAGATTAACCTATCAGGATGAAATCCGTGTTGGCTGGCCACTTTCTCATCTGATCTGGGGCCTCAGTTGCAGCTCTTGGCTGACATCCCTGTTTTCTGACTACAGATCAGAGTCTGCTCCCCAGCCAAAGGCCAGTGTCAGGGCCTAGTCTGTAAGCCCCACCCCATCCAGGCAGCATAGCGACTGTCTCACAGTAGCGCCCTCCCATCCTCCAATACCTCTGACTTCTTCTCTGTGAACTGCCAGAGCACAGCTTGACTTTGAAAAGACCTGTTGAGTAAGCTGGGCCAGTCTTCCCCCAGGGCACTGGCTGTCCATGTTCTCTGGAAAACCCAGGTCCTAGGTTAACGGGTTTGAGAAGGCCATGCAGTGAAGACTGACCCTCTGAAATAAGATGAACATCTTCATGAAAGGAGGCCCAAAGCTTTCGCTCTTTTCCTGGCACTTGAGGCTACAAGGAGAGGTCAGCACTCTGCAGTGAGAAGAACTCCTTGCCCAACCCAGCCATGCTGGTTACCCGATTTCACATTTCTAGTCTCCAGAGCAACGAGATGTAAATTCCCATTAATACAAGCCACCTAGTCTACGGCATTTTGTTATACAGCCCAAACTAAGGCACCATTTAACTTAAAGGCTGGAAGACACTGCCTGTTTTAAAGTAAATTAATTAATGATCCTAATTACATCTATACAATCTCATTTCCATATATATAACTATGCAATATAGTGTTGATAACACCCAGTGACTAAGAGCAAGGGACAGTCTCAGAATTCTGCTTATCATGGATGTTAATTCATGAGGAAAGCGAGTTGTTCAAACAAGGCAGATACAGAATTTAATGAATATTATGGGTACAACTTTATGTTTACAAGGTAATTTTCAAAGTGACTCCATGCATATAAATCAATCAAAATCAATTACTACTCTGAGACATGATATGCAAACACTGCTCCTTTGCCTGAGGGGAGACAAAGAGCTAAGAATGAGGGTGACAGCTTCATTAGCATTGCAATCAGGCCAAGAGGATGTGCTTCACTCCACTGCAAGACAAACGTGGTCTTGACATCAGATAAATTTAATTGAGAGATGGATGTAGCCAAAACCAATTAATTTATGTTTAAGAATAAAATATGAAGTGATTTTTTTAACAGTTTCACTTGGCTTTTTAAAAGCTAACTATGAAAGTTTTGAATAGTTTTAGAATTATTACTGTCTACATCATGGTTAGGTTGTAAGACTCCCATGCTTTGCTCTTTTCACTAGTTTTCATCCCTGTCAGGAAGAAGGAAGCCAGAGGAGGGCCTGGGGATTGGAAGATGGGGACATGATAGGCTCAGAGAATGTTTTAAATCCTGAAAGTACCAGGTACTGACTCTGGTGGAAATAAGCATTATCAACTCACACCCACCTCTGTCTCCTGCGTTGTATGCAGTGTCTAAGCTACCTTGAGGAACTAACTATTCCTTGGAATCTACATTCTAGATTCTTAACTGCCACTCTACCTGGAATCAAACCCCCAGCCTTGGGGAGGGGTTCATATTTCCTCCTGTGGCATTCATCTATCACCATAGCTTCCGGATTAGGAAAGAACATAAGAACATTTTCAGTGGTTGAGAAGATGGCTCAGTAAATTGCTTGATTCGGCAAACATGAGTAGCTGGGGTCAATCCCAGGAATCCACTTTTTAGCTGTAAAAAGTTACACGTGCTTATAATTCCAGCATTGGGGAGGAGCAGGACAGGCGGCTTCCTGGGGCACACTGGCCAGCCACACCAGCCTACTGGGCAAGCTCCATGCTAATGAGATGCCTGTCTACAACCCAAATAGGGTCTGGAGAGATGGCTTATCCTAGTGTCAATCCTGAGCAACCACGTAAAAGGCCCAGAGGATTGTCTGTATGTCCAGCACTCAGGAAGCAGAGACAGGCTACCCCTGGAGCAAGCTGACTAGCCTGACTCGCTGCTGTGTTGATGAGTTCTGGCTTCTATTAGGAGATCTTGCCTCAGTGACTAAATCAGAGAATCACTGAGGAAGACTCCTATCAGCCAATGGCTTACACACACATACATGCACACCTCACCACACACATACACGATGCAAAGAATCCAAAGTACACACACATGTGCATGCACCCAGGAAATCCATGCTGATTTTTTTCTTTAAGCAGCAATCTTTAGAGGAGCAGTAGCAATAAAATGTGGATTCAGAGAATTTTAGAGCTGAAGCGTTTTTGTTTGATAATTGGGGAAATGTACACACACTTCTCATTCGTGACACCAGCAAGAGCAGAACTCAGCTTCCTGCTTCTTAGATGCAAACCTGAAGCCCCTGATAATTGTCTATTCCAAAGACCAATGAAGGGTTCGGATCTCACACACACATCTACACATATCTCAAAGTCACATCACAGCTGATACAGGGGAAGCCCAAGTGAGTGTGAGGGCTGGTCTTTGCCACTGAGTAGGAGCCCTATCCCAACCATGAAGGTGTGCTCCTGGTTGGTCAGGAGATCCAGGAAGGTGGTCTCCTAATCAATCTGCCCTGAGGATTAGGGACGAAGGATGGCAACTGTGCTCAATGAATCATAAACGCCACCTAGGTGCTGGCTGGTGATGAAATGAAACGTAAGAGAGACCCTAGTTTACTCTGCACTTGCCCTTCAGCAGTACATCAACCACCAGCTAATGACTGTCCTGACTTCCTCCTTTTCTGACTTCAGCATTTATCTGGCCCAACAGAATTATATCAGTGTATATGTGTGTGTGTCGGGGGGGGAGGTATGTGGGTACTGAATATGTATTAATTCACATTTCCTAGTTTCTCTTGTCAGTGTGTACAGTCGCAAGTTATTATTGCTGTGTGATATGACTGCTACTTATAAACTTAGACACAATATGACGCAGACAAGTTTAACATGTGTTGGTAAAGCACTGAGCCTCTCCAGCTAAAAGGATCATCTAAATCTTATCTTTTAGCTAAAGGAGATGTCTAAAGGAGATGTAAGGCAAACACCTAGCTCAAGGAACTCCAAATTATAGTATTTTTCGTTTCCTATGTGGTACCTGAAAGTAGATTGTAGATTAGCCATTAAAAAACAGAAGCAACTTTTACCACCCCACAGGAGGCTTTTCATATGATAAAGAGCTATGATTGAGTAAAGGCAAGATAAATGCTTGCTTGCCTTGTGACACAGCTACTGAGTACAGAGTATCTCCCAGCTATCTCCCCTCTCAACAGGAAATGTCACTGATCTTTGTAAGACCAGGATGTGTACTGACAGGTAAATGTAAGAACACAATTCTCTGGTGGGCTACCTCTCAAAGAGCACAGAGTTACTTATTCTCAGACCTCACATAAGATACTAGGATACAAGTCAAAGACAAGAGAAAAGAAACAATCAGAGGTGTGTGTCCCTGGCTGTAATCGGTACTGTTACGAGCTTGGTTAAAATAGAGCATCTTACCAGGGTCTGATACATTTCAAACCAGAAAAGAAAAAGATCAGATTCTAAAATAGAATCAGCTCTACTGAGATCACATATATTTGGAACCAGATGAAATCATCCACTCTCCACAAATGCATATGTGTTCGGTAAAGTCTTTAAAGGAGAGCTTTAAGCACAGCATCTGACTATCAGCTCACATATAAACAGAACTTGTAAACATCAGACGTTTTGCCCACTTTCCTTTGTCAAACATCCTTCTAACATTCCCTTAATTCAGCATGTTGTCAAATAGTACTGACTAGGCACTATTCTCAGTAACTAAACAGAACAGGCCCTTGTTCTGTGCTGTACTTTGGCACAGACAACATCCACAGAGGCCAGCCTTCCGAAGGGTATATCAGAACAGTTCTAAAGAAAGATCACAACAGCAAGGCCCAAGAAAAAGGCACTTAAAATTCTGTACTATTCCCAATTTAGCGTTTGCGATTGAGTGAAGGGCCATCTCCATGATCGCTTGGCTCCTTGTGCCACTATTTTTACCCCAGTGGGTTGGCATACATTAATCAGTTACTGCTTGATTGTATCATCACTCATTGTGCTGAGTATATTCCCCACAGAGTCAGCTTTTAAACCCTTGTTAACTAAACTGTTTAAGAAACGTATTTTCTCCCATAGATGGTAGGTGGTAGGAAATACAATTACCACATTCACTTGGAGTCTTACAAGTGTGCATACTTCCTAAGGAAGAGGTTTGTTTTCAAATGTAATTTGCCATTATTTCAGGTAAACAGTGATTCTAAGTACCTCCATAAAGAGAAGGGAAACTGTCTTCAGAGTCTACTAAGCTATTAGGTCAAAGAATGTCTCCTTTGATGGCCACAGAATTCATTTTCTCCTCTTCACTACCTTCCAATTTGGAACAGAAAGTAGGGAATTAGAGAAAAGCAGAGATTAACATTCACGACAGAACCACGACACAATTGCATATAACTGCAATCTCTACACTCAGGAGACGGGATTAATGTGAGCTTGAAGAAAGCCTACTATACTATAACTTCCAGGAGAGCCATCCAGAGCTATCTGGGGAAGATCCGTATTAAAAAAAATAAGAAACAAAAGTAAAAAAAGAAAGATAAAAATAAGTGCTAACTGTGTGGTTAAGTGTGCGACAGCAAACAGTGAAGACAGTCCCCTCCTGAAAACAGAGTCCCGTCTACAGCCGTCTCCACGCCAGAGGGACCTCATCTACCCAAGTGTCGCCCCAGTTCTCAGGGAGAAAGCAAGTCATTTCTCAGTAATCTTTTTCATGGGTAGTCTCTTTAACTTCTCTTTGAACTAAAGATTTATGGCTCCTTGTGAGCCTTAGTAGTCAGCATTCTTTGGTTAATTCTATTGTCTTTTATGAACCGTTACTATTTTCCCTTTTAATTCTGAAGTCCAAGGAGAAAGTAAAATGTTCAACTAAAGACCTGGCCAACATCAAAGCAAATTTAAATATTTAATTTTTTATTATCATTGAAACATGAATCCTAAGGTCCAAGATAAAAGGAACACAAGATAGTTAATTCTGTTTTTGTATTCTGGTGGGTACTAAGGATCGAATCCAGGAACCTATGCACACACGCTGGAGGCAAGTACTTTACCACTAAGTTACGTCCAGCAAGATAGCAATTCTGGGTTCAAACTGTGCTTCTCCTTACTATATTTAGATTTATTCTCTCAGTTTCCAATCTCTATTTCATGTCTCCAAATATATCACTATCACTTTTCAATCTATTGCAATTATCTTTTTAATTCTACTTAGAGTGTTCATAGTCTCATACACCCAACCAGTTTATTACTTGAGTTGCTAATGAACCTGCCACCAATTTTATCTATAAACTCCTAAATTTGTTATTATTCTCATTGCCCCAATGTGCCCTGTAGCTTCTGGGAGCACTGAGATAGGAGAGTCGTATAAAGCTGCACTGGGAGACCTCAGAGGACACTGCAGATTAAGCAAGGTGGGGCTTCTCACTGGAGAAGCTGTGCTATGTAAGAAACACACATTAAACACTGTTGTGCAGGAATTACTTCCAGGAATGAGGCTAACTTGTTTTCAAAGGTCTACAGCTATATAAGCTCTTTTTCAAGTTAGTATGTGAGAGAAACTCAAGTTCCAAGAGGTGAAATAACTAGCCCAAAGTCACCTGCTAATGAGTGACTGAGCCGGAGAGAAAACCAGAGCACCTCTTCCTTTGACTTGACACAGACAACCAGAGCTCAGCTCTGAAATGTGGCTGTAGTCTGGACACAAGGGATTGCATGATTACATTCTGTCACACCCCCAAATTAAAATTAGACGTATGCAGATAAATGATATTCTGCATTTAAATTTAAGCATCTAAACCTGGAGAGAGAAGCTAGCCTTAAATTCACTTAGACAATTCAAATGACTCATAAATATTTCCAATTTTCCTTCCAACCATAAAAAATGTGACCTTTCAAAAACTGCCCCATCACTTTTGGCTATATTAAAGCTTTCCTTTCTAAAATTGAAAGTTAAAGTCTTTTAGGTCTAAAAAGTTCTAATACAAAGAAGGAATGAGGAAAGATGAGGTCTAGTGCAACTTAAGAATAATTGTATGCAAGATCCTGACCACATGGAAAGGTGTGCATTATAGAGTTCTAACAGTGATTATGAATTATAGTGGGACATGAAGTCGTTTCTTTAAAAACGTATGCAATCTCTGAGACACAGTGCAAACACCTGGATCAGATTGTTAAAACAGTGTGGCTGCTTCTGAGTGAAAATATTTAAAAAGCTGAACTTGCAAGTCTGATGAATTTTGTAAGGCCCCAGAAGGCTGCACATCAGGAATGGCTGTAATTATAATAAGACAGTGAACTTGAACATGGGATCAATGCTCTCAGAGAGTTCTGTCTCATTTAACCCACTCACTTCTGCATTTCTTCTCATGCCAGACGAGGACTATGGCCACAACCTGAAGCAGAGGCGTCTCATCTTCCCAGATATGGCTGAAGACACGGGGATGGACATGTGACCCTATATGAGAAATCTGACCACCCTTGGTCTTCTCAATCCCTTGCAGATGTGCCTGACCACTAGACACATGAAGCCAAAGACAGGCAGGAATTCAGGTCAACACGGAACTGTAACATATTATTTTCTTCTCTCTCTCTCTCTCTCTCTCACCTACGTTTTCAGAGATGATAACATCCAGTTGAAATGCCAAAGGCTGGACCTGCCTTTGTGATCCCTTGCCCTTGGATTCCTGGGTGGTCCTGTATTTTCCCTTTTTGATGAAGCAGCTCAAGTTTGCTTTGCACAATTTGCCAGGCTCTAGCAAAAGTTTGGGTCTTAAAAAGCATTTAATACAATATATCTTATGCTTCTCTGCATACTGCCTCTTCCTATCAAGAAATGACTCTTTAGAATGAAGATGGGGGACTGGGGTAATGACTTGGTGGATAAAGGCTCTATTTCCAGGACCTACATAATAGAAGGAGAAAAATAACTGCCACAGGTTATTCTGAGCTCCACAAGAGCACCATGGGATACATGCCTCCTAAAACATGTACACAAATAAATGAAAGAATGAAGTAGAAACAAGTCTAAGGCAAAGATGGCAATGATACCTTCCTGTTCTTGGTGGCGGGCTAGGGAGGGAGGAAAGCTAGCCAAGTTAGCGTCTCCAGCCTGTGATCGGGGCTCACTTTCACTCTGTCCATCTACACACAAGGGGAATGTCATTTAAGGCCTGTTTCACTGTCAGACTTTGTTCACATCACTGACAGTCGACTTAGTGAGAACACAGTACTTCACACTGACCACTGGAGACGTCCTTATCCTGGGGTAGTCTCATTTTCATCATTGTGGAGCCAACGATCTACACCTTGGGATTATATATCACGAAGACCAATGCAAACAGTTCATAAAATAACTTCAGCACTCTGGGCACTGATGCCTATCTCTCAAATGTCATGAATAACGAAGCCTACCCCTTTCCAACAAAACAAGTCCTTTTCCACACTGCAACCACCTTTACTTCAAAGCAAGGATGCAGGCCATTCTGAATTCTGGTGCGATCATGACATTTTTGAACCCCACAGCATGGTACTTTGGCTTCTAAAAGTGAATTCATGCTGTGAGGATAGGAACTGAGGAAAATCAGACGGTTTCAGTTCATAGGCTATGTTTCCGGCTTAGGTCTTTGATAGTATTTTAATCTACAATGATCAAGGGCACTTGACTTCTCAGTGAAAAGCAGTGATCCAACTGAGGTGAACTTTATTCTAAATGAATGGCCTTTCTTTCCAGCTCATTCCTTCCTGATGCAGAAGAATGACATTCTCTTAGTCTAACTGCTCCTGGCCTCCATTGTGCCTGTAAGTTAGCAGACAACAATAATCAAAAAAGAGGCAAATACTCGTACACTCTTTGCACATCAAGCTTAATTAATGGAAACAAATAAAAATGGGCATCATGATTTTGTCTTGGACAACACAATAATATGAAACCGAAGGCTATGACATGGCAGCAATCTGGTTTCTGCTGTTTTCATTCGAATTTTGAAACATAATCACTGTTGTGTGATTTTTTTAAGGCTAGTCCTTTTTACTTATCAAGAAAACAACACAATAAATTTCCTGACATAACTACCAGTCACAACAAGAATGTTGTTCACATGCTAATAGTCCAGAACATCAATAAGAACAGAAAACAGGGGAGGTGGCTCTGCACTAAAGGCTAGGATCGCAAGCAAGAACATAAGAACAGAAAACAGTTACTGCTCAGCATGGTCCAAGTGAGAGTTGGTGAGCAGAAGAAATGGTTAACGTTGAAGTGCAACTTTGCATTTGAAAAAGGGTTCAAAGGCAGAACTGGCATGCTGATATTTTGGGGTGTCCTGAAGATATGAAATCCAATCTTCTAATTTTTGTCTTACAAAAGAATGGCTTACACAAATACACCAAAGGGGATGGAAGGAGCTCATGCTGGTTACTGTTTAAATTGTTTCTGACTTGATGGTGTAATGGTAACAAGAAAGACTTACACAAAAATGCTGTGTTCTGATTGTTATCTGTCCTCACAGGGATACTAGGTTCAGAACTCTGTGTTAACTAAGGTTGATAGAATATGCAAATATCCTGAAAGCTAAGTTGTCTCAGTCTGTGTGGGATGCTTAGAGGAGCCATGGCCTTTGCAGCATCATCAAGAGTGAGGATTAGACACAGCGCATGCCGGCATGTGTACTGCTGCACCTAGTTATAAGGCCTGGACAGATGCAGAAGGCAGCATCCCAAGGATGCTCTAGAGTGAGCAGCAGCAGGCAGGAACCTGACACAGCAACACACCAGTCTTTGAGCAGGCTAGTGTGATGGTGGTAAGAGCTGACCATGTTCCTGCCTGAGGGAACTTTGGTCCCAAGACCTTTGGACAAATTACATTTACTCCCCATCCTGTCCTCTTGCTTGTCTGTGGACAGATGCAATTGTGGGAACTGTATATCAGAGGAAGTTGAAAATCTTTAACTTTTTGGCCTGAAATCAGAAAGGAGAATTCTAGGGAGTCTGGAACATAAGGGCATTCAGAGGTCAGGGAGCTGGTTCCATAAAGCGTATGCAATCCTGGGCTCATCTACAGGCTGAGAATATATGGGTCTCACCCTAAGCAATTTCGAGACATTTAAAGAACTAAATAAAAGTACAGTCTGCTGACCAGGACAAGACTGTCTTCAGTGTAGCATATACAGATCAGATCCATGTAGTAGAAAAGCAAGTAGATCTAAAGATAAACCAATGAGACATTTCTAATATGAACAACACAAGGAAACAAAATGGAAGGAAAAAATGATGAACAAGTAAGTCTCCAGGTGTGAAAATACCAAAAGATATGGCATTGTGTTATCACAGCTAGAGACAGGAGAAATAGTGAGGTGGTAAAAAAAAATTAAGCCCTGGTTGAAAATGTTAGAATTCAGTAAACAATATAAACAGAGAGATTCCAAGCTCTAAGTAGAAAAAGCAGGCTTAAAGAAAGAAATCAAGGCAATGATATACCACAATCATAAACACTGCACACAGGAGAATACCTGAGGGCAACTTGATGAAGGTGACATGCTACTTACAGGGAAATCATGATTCAAATGATTTTCCCATCAGAAATTGTGCAGGCCAGAGAGAAGGAGACTATTTTTCAAGCTGTAAAAACAGACCTGTCCACAGGAAAGTTTACAGTAGCAAAACCATCCGTGATAAATGGAGTTGAAATCGAGGCATTTTAATATGAAGAAAAACTAAGAGAAAATCTGTCAGTCAATAGATCCGCTCCAGAAGAAACACTAAAGGAGTTCTACTTAGAGAAAGAAGCTTGGGAAACTGAGACCCAGGACAAGGGAACTGGGGCCTGCAAGATAGCCTGGTGAAGGGCACTTGCCACCAATCTGGCAACCTGAGTTTCAATCCCAGAACCCGTGTAGTTTCCCCCAAGAGCAATTATAAGGTATAGATAGCCTTATAATTCTTATTTGGCATAATACTAGAAATTTTAGCCATTTTAGTTAAAACAAGAAGATTTTAGATTATCAGAGAAGGAGAAAGTGTTCATATTTGCAGAGGGTATGAATATCTACATAGAAAATTTTATGAAATAAAAAACCTTTCCAAGAACTGGCAAGTAAATTAATAAAGGCTAAAGAATATCAAGATAATTTTAAAAGCCAATCACATTTCTATGTATTAGCAATTAACAATCAGAGAACAATTTCAAATAATAGTTTTGATAATACTTTAAAAGATAGTTAAGTATACACTGAGAAAAACATGTAGAAAATATCAAAATTTTAGGAAGAAGTAAAAGAAAAGAAGTAAAGAGGCATAGCAAGTCCATGGACTGGGAAAATTGGGAACTTGTAATAGTTAAGATGATGATTTATTCATATATGATTTGTATTTAATCTAATTACAATGTAATGTATTACAATTAACATCTTGACAGCTTGAATTAGGTTGGAGAAATACTCCCTAACTTTAGAGGGAAAAAAAGGAAAAGGAAAAAGGGATCAAAAACTTTAGACTGATAGCTGGAACTTAAAACTCTGTGTAAGGAGCATGGCTACAGCCAAAGATAACTCTTCTTTTCTTACACATAAATGGATGAGGCAGCTCAGCCAGACAGGGCTTCCATGAGTTTAACTCACTTCCTCTGAGAAGTACTTGAGTGCATGGTCCTATCCACACCACTAGTTTCTCCTGAATGCTGGTTTTAAATGAAAGCAAAAAGTAGGATTACAGTTTAAGAAGAATGTCCGATTCTGGTTTGACATTTCAGATTTAAAACTGATCAGCACAAACATGAGTTCATTTATTCTTTATGTACCTATAGCTAGGAAATAGCAAAAGGGCAGAGATTTACAAAACATGTATGAGTGTGTGCGCCTCCTGTACAAATGTGCATATATGCCTGTGAAGGTCAGAGGATAACTTTCAGGAGCCATATTTTTCTCTTCTTCTACCTTGTAGATTTCCGGGGATCAAGCTCAGACCAGCAGATTCGTCAGCTGCACCTTCAAAGCACAGCCACCTTCCCAACCCATGGGCAGAGGTGTTTTGAGAAACAATTTCAAAACCCAGTGTGGTGGCTTGTGCCTACAATCCCAGCACTTGTGTGTGGGGGTGGGGAGCTGTAGACAGAAAGATCACCACAGGCTTGAGGCCAGCTTAGGTTTTACAGTGAGTTCTAGGATAGCCTGTGCTACGGGGTGAGGTTCTGTCCCCCAAACCAAAACCCCAAAACCAAACTAAATCAGACCAAAACAAAACACAACAACAAAAACAAGAAACAGTGTCAAACCCTAGCTCCCTTGCTTATAGATGTACAGCCTTACCGAGGCTTCTTCACCTTTCGATTAAACAGATGTAAAACTTACTTTTTAAGTCTACTGTGGAATAAACCAAACCATCACATGGCCAGTTCCCAGCCCAGTATATGCACAGAGCAGCCATTGAATATGGGGATTGCGTGATGGTAATATAGCATGTAGTTCATTTTATATGTGGATTTTAAGCATTGTATAGTGATAAGTGATCATTAAAATGACAAAAGTAGTAGTGGGGCAACCAACCAATTGGTGTGCCATATTGAGAATCACACCCAACAGAGCCGGGTCACGTGTGTTAGTTACTTTTCTGCAGTTACCTAGCAGTAGTGGGCAACCAACCAATTGGTGTGCCATATTGAGAATCACACCCAACAGAGCCAGGGCACGTGTGTTAGCTACTTTTCTGCAGTTACCTAGTAGTGACCATGCCTAATCAGCTTGCTTCCTGCCTTCTGCTGCCCTTCTGCCACAGGACAGGGGGAGCATGAGGGCCTCTCGATGCGTACCCCAGCTGCAATGGTTCCCCAAGCCCAGGGATAAAACGGTGACTGAAATTAGTTCAAAGGGAACAAGGCAACCACAATACCAGCAGTAGTGGGGTTATCCCACATGTTCTGGGGTCTGCAACTTGCTAAGCAGTGAAGCTAATGGCAACCGCTTTCTCAGGGCTAGAAGTGGGGGAGAGTATAAGGGACTAAAAACGTCAAAGAAGGCATCACACTTAACACTGCCATGCTGCCAGCTGACTGTCCTGGAGAAGGCGGATTCCACCTCTGAATGTGAGGACAGCGCATGAAAGGGGTATTAAACACAAGAAAATGGAGGAGTGCTACAATACAGAGCGATACTTCCATTCTGCATTGCTCCTCTTAAGACTTTCAATGGCAAAGTCAGCAGTGGACAGTCTGAAGAATACTTCTGGATCATGGTCTCTATGCCCTTCACACTCCTCAATGAGGCAATCCAAGTTTACCCCGAAGCAATGTTGATGGCTCTCGTTTCACTGAGAAAAGTTAAACTGATCTCTTTAATAGACTAAGCAACAGACACAGATGGCTCACAACCATCGGTAATGCTAGGACTGAGGGATCCCTCTTCTGTCCTTCATGGTCACTAGGTCACACATGTGGTACATAGATATATATGCAGGTAAAACATCCAGATGCTTAACATAAAAATAAATAAAAAATAAAGCAAAACAGATTAATATCCCAAAAGACAAAAGGGGGGGAGGGAATTAAATTGAACTAAGTGATATCCATCCAATAGTTGAAAATAAATAACCCAAACCTAGCAATTTTTCAGCTGCCATTTCTACTCATAAGATAGACAGACAGATGGACATACAGATGGATTATGGGTGGGTAAGTGGGTG
>LOJH01010685.1:15317-27200 GCA_001685095.1 Ellobius talpinus
GTAGGTGGGTGCATGGGTGGGCGGATGGGTGGGTAAGTAGGCAGGTAATGAGAAAAGGCATACATGACCAAATGAAGGCTGTAGGCTCTCTCTGGCAGACAATTTGCTCTGGCCTGAGGCTAGGAGGCTATGCTCTCAGCATGCAGTGGCCCTGTCAACTACAGCTTTGGTCCACGAGCTTCCTTCGACAGATCTCACTCTCACTCACCCTGGCAGCCTGCCTGGCTCCTGAGATGACAGAGAGCTTCCTCTGCAAGGTGCCTCTGCCTAGGAGGAAGCTGAACCACTATTGTACTGACCCTTCCCCTCTGCTAGCTTCCAATCCCAGAGGCTGTGAAGAAGAGCATTGGGTCAGAGGGAATGACAGCTGTCTGGTCGTTCCAAAGGCTGCGATGGAGAAGTGTCCAGGAGAAAAGGTACTAAACTTTCAATCCCAGCACTGAAACTCAGGAACTTCTGCTAGCTACAAGTTTACGAGGGAATTTACCTTTTACTTTTGTCTTTGAACAATTTCTTACTGCTGACTCTGAATTTATCTGCAAAGTGAGATTTCTACTATCCTCAAAGACTCCTTTCAAGGTATCAGTGATCGCCAATCCACATTTACAGGGACTAGTCCTCTCAAGGTGGTCAATCTGGAGATGCCATTTCCTCTAGACAAAGCTGCAAGGCTTGGCTGGACATCCGAGGGTGGAAAGAGAAGCTGGGCCTTAACTTCTGCCTTTACCCCATGTCTACAAGCAAATACCATTAGGTATGATGACGTAAGAGCCTCACTATAGCTCCCCATCCACATGACAGCCACCAAACTGAGAATGTGAAAAGCTTGCCAGGCCCTGGAAACTCTAAAGCCCATTTTGGCCTTGTCATTACCATTTCTGCTATTTAACAAGAAGAATTAGAGAAGAAAGTTCTTTCCCAGGTGAATACATGAAGAAAACAAACTATCCACAAAAATCAAGAATTGCATAAGAATCAGAAGAGTGGTTTTTAGGCATGGCTGGCATCAGGTAAACATGCAACTGGCACTCAGATAAGCCCCAAGGGCAGTGGTACTTATGGGGTCAACTGGCTTCTGATAATGTAATTGCTGGAAGTTTCTCTTCGTCCTATAAAATATCTCCAACTGGGAGGTCAGTGGGTATACAATCTGTAGATTTGCCCTTGCTCTGAGTCCATTCTTGACCAAAAGATATTGAGGAAGCAGATAAAATACTTCAGCTGCAAAAGGAACAGAGAAGCTGAGAGAAAAACCTACATTTTAAAAGGGAGGTTATTGTGGGTAAAGCAGTAGAGGTTGGTGATTGGCAGAACTAAGGAGGGGCAAAACTGGGTGGTGGAGCCTTAGCAACCCCATTGCCAACTACCGTCCTGTGGTCGCTACCAACCATCAGGTACCATCAGGCTCCAATACCATACACACAGACAGAGTATATGGAGAAAGTTCTAGATAAACAAAATATAAGTTCTGCGTTTCATGCTCCCATGGGATTTCATGGTTGGACTGTTCCAGTAGGGAAGGAGACTATAGCTTAGAAAATTCTCCTGTGGGGAGCAGAGGAAGCCCTTAATGACTGTATAAAAAGTGGGTTAAGTCCTGAGACAATGTATATGGTTGACATGGGTACAGCCATGTCAAAGACCTAATGACTCAGACCCATGGGAACGGCAAAGCGAGAGGGACAGGCTTGGAGGTGGCACAGCCTTCCTCTGGTCACCGTGAGAATGTTGGCAAGATGTACAAAAACCAGCAACTGCAGCTTCCTCCTTCAGGAGGATGCAACCTGAGGCCACTCTCCTACAAAGACTCCCTACCAGGACTGAGGCATGTGGATGTGGATTCCCTGTGGTTCACCTCCTCCAGTAGGCAAAGAAGCCCTAGAGTAGAACACTGCTAATCTGAATGTGGTCCCTGGGGCAGAGGGCCTCTTCTGCAGCTTCCGTCTGGGCTCCCTCTCTGCTGGCCGACCTCCTCCATTTACACTTTGTTCTCTACTTCTTGATGCGACCGACCAGTCATTATTTGTTTACTAACTGGCTGAACACTTACCAGCATATGAAGCAGCAGCTTAAAGGCTCTATACTTATCAAATTAAATTATGGAATGTAAGCATTCCCGAGGTGAAAACTACCATGTTTACCTTTTGAAGTACTGAGAAGTTAAGTGCCTTTGTTCTCACATGGCTTCTTTGCGGCTCTAAGAGTTTCGGGCACCTCTCTCCATCACAGTACCGAGTATCGAGACTTCAGATCCCACAGCTGTTGATGTCCCCTAGTTTGAGTTCTCAAGAGAGACTTAACCAAGAAGCTCTGCTTTACACTGTGATGGTCACACTGTATGCCATTATCATTACCAATGATGAGTATGCACGCGTTCTAGAAGCATACAGGCAAGCCCTATTAAAAGTGATGTTAAGAAACCTGGGGTTTGGATTTCATTTCTTCTCTTAATAGTACATTACGAAGTTTTGATTCTGGAGTGAATCTCTCAAGATGGGATGCATGTTATAATCACTGCTGGCCAGATGGCAGTTGTATGTGCCTTTGTTGGATATGATGCCCACTGTGAGGGATATCAGTAGCTGGGAAGAAAGTTCTGGAGGTGTGGGAAAACATGAGCATCTACAGCTAGGCAGAACAGCAATGCTTATTTTAATGCAGATTCTTATTAGAATGGGGCCAAGAGTAAACGTTTGTCTGAAACGACTCAGAGACTAGCATAGAGTAGAATTTTAGGTGAGAAGCATGCTGTTAGGGTACACACATATAAAATTTCTTACCATTAGTGCTTTGTAGACCAGGCTGGCCTTGAAGAGATCCACCTGCCTCTGCCTCCCGACTGCCGGGATTAAAGGTATGCACCCCCACTGCCCAGCCATTAGTGCTTTCTTAATAAGACTTAATAAAAAATAATAAAATAAATTTGGAACATCACCTGAAGACCAGCAGTGTGTATCTCTAAAACATAGGAGCCATCAGGACTACACAGTTCATGTGTTTTCTTTTAAAGACAAAAAGGCCTTATAATGGTTTCAGCGTGCATTGCTCCCAGGTCTCTGAGCCCTTGGTGCCTAGCTGGAGGCACTGTTTAGGAAACTTGTGGAATGGAACCTCAGAACACAGGCCTAGCAGGCAGTTGCTGGCCATTAGCAATAAGCCTTAAGGGCCATAACATAGTCCTATTTCTGGTTCTGTCTTTTTTCCTGTTTGGCATCACAGATTGGTCCGTTCCAGCCACCATACCTTCCCTGCCATGAGGGCTCATCTCCCATAAACTAAATAGGGTGTTTATACTCTAATCGTCATACTGGGTTCTGTGATATCCTGACTCCATTAGGTTACTCGTCCAGGTATTGTGGTGTTACAGTAACTAATTCATACTTCTGAGAGATTCTCAAGAGAGGTGCCTGGAGAATATGTATGGAAAGACGTGGAAAACGGCATCTAATTTGGCTTCAAATTGTTTTTCTGCCATTCTCTAGAGAATCTGGGTTGTGTATAGATTGTCAGTTAATCCAACAATCACCTCAGTAAAAGGAAGATAATCCCAAGTCTACTTAAGAAAGCACCTTGCTTGATGGACGGTACTCAATAAATATGAGGCAGTCCTCGCAGCCAACAGTGGGAAAGACAGCGTCTGGCAAAGATGAACACAGCAGCCCAGTCAAGCTGCTCATGGCCTCTCGCTCTCCCTGGAGCTTCCTCCCTGACTGTACTCTCTGCTGAATGTCTGCTCACCCAGACACAACAGCTTTCAAACACACAGAAGCCTTCCCTTGTGTCCAGAAACAAAAGCCAGCCTGCTCTGGTTTTATTCCTGCTTTGCTTCGGTCCTCAGTGCCCGGTATAAAAGGGCCCCTTCTTCGGACACAAGCCAACCCACTCAGCAATCTCCTCCACACAGCCCACCCCCTCCATCCTTCACAGAGAGAAGAGTACTGGTAAAGTCATCTGCAGAAACAATGTGCTGATATTTCTGCTTGCATTCCAAAATATAGCAAACTTCCTGTCCCTGGTGCAGCTGATGGAGTCCCTGGGAAGGTCACCAGCAAGCACTTGAAGCAGTTCACATCTAGCCCCAGAATTTAAGTCCTGCTGTGAAAGCTGCTTCCGTCACATCCAAGGTGCAAAACGTCTTTTCTTTTTGCTGAAGTCTCTCTGAAGTGCTGAGAGCAGCTTTGCCAAGACCAAATTATCGAACTGTGTTACAAATACTATTACCTTGTAAAAATAAAAATTATATTGAAAATGTTATTTTTTAACACTGCTAAGTAAACTATATAGATTTATCATCGTTATAATGTCTATTGTCCTTTATAGCACTCTGAATATATATGTAGCAAATAATTCTCAATTTCTGTATTTAGTGCTACAAAGTATACAACTCTATTGTTTAGGCCAAAACAAATTTCAAATACCTGAAAAGCAAGGTATATCCAAAGAATATAAGGCACCAACAGGAACCTGCATGTGTCTTCACCGGAAGACTTCAATCTTGGCTTTTCACTCACCATGCAGGGGCTGAGCCAGGAAGGAACTCTTCTGAGACACAGAGCACACTCGAACTGATCCTGACATCCATAAATGAAAGTTGTGCTGTGCACACAGAGTGGCACACTGAATGTTGAACTAAGCATAGCAAAGAATAAGAAAAGCCCGTAGGTTACTTTCTTAAACGTCTGCTTGTCAAATCGCTGGAGAAGAACAGGCTGGGAAGCTACAGAAACTCAGCTTCAGAAAGGATATTCATTTCCAGCCTTGACAGAGAAGACAGCACTAGGGTTTCCAGGTCACCTGCATGTCCTTAGCTTTAGCCCTCTGCCGGTGGCTTTGTTCATTGTTAGACAAGAAGCTGATGGGAAGAGAGATGCTTTCAATGAAAGGTCCCAAACAAGTGTCCTCAGAAAAGGAAGAGATTGTTCTAGAACAGAGACCAACTGTTCAGGTTAACAGAGCAAGAGCGTTCAGAAGCATGCTGCACTTACTACTGCAGAAGAGAAAATATGTATTCTTCGGCTCATGATAGAGCTTAAAAATTGAACTGAATAGCTATGTTGTCAAAGAGGGTCCTACGCCCTCCAGTGAACAAGACAGGCATGTGAAAGGTTTTCCTTAAAACTTTTCATCTAGTTTCAGGGGACTAAAACACCAGAAATAATTTAGAGATAATACAATTGGACAATGCAGACAATTCAGTATTAAATAAAAATTTATATGAAAATTAACCCATTGGATAAAGTTCCAAATGTACTACAACTCTAAACTCTAAAAGGAAAAGCCTATGAACAAACCCATGACTTTGCAGGGCTTTCTCATATTTGACACCTAAAGTGTAAGCAACGCAAAAATTAGGTATGTTAAATTTGGGCAATATTTAAGACTTAGTGACATTTGTGCTTCTAAAGATATCATCAAAAAAAGTGAAAAGATAGCCCATTCGGTGGGAAGAAACACTTGCATAACATTTAGCTGACAAAGGCCTTATACTCAGATCATACCCAGAATCCTTAACAATTCTGCATAAATAGGAGTCCAATTTAAAAGCAAACACACAATTCAACGAAGCATTGCTCCAAAGAAGAAAAGAAAACATTAATGGGAACTAAAGGTATTCAACACCCTTGGAGAATTAAGAGAAGCATGCATCAAAGCTACAGTGAGACACAGCACACCTGTTGGGATGGCTGCAACAACCAAGAGACAAATACGCAAAATGTAGAAATTGGAATTGTTGTATATCACTGGCAGGAATGTAAAAGAGTGCAGACATTGTGGAAAACATTCTGCCAGTTCTTCAAATGACTCATCAGAGAACTGCCATATGACTCAGCAACTCCTAAATGTGAATCAAAAAGAAATCAAAACAGATGTTCAGACAATAACTTGCATACAAATACTCAATCAGCAGTGTAGATGACAGTTCCAACCAGAAACAACCCAAAGTCCATCTACCGGTCAATGTGTTTGATTCAGCCAGTGGAACTCTAGCCTAGGTTTCTAAGTGTCATCTACTTGGCTGGCATGCTGGCATACAAGGTCTTTTCTGATTCTAGAGGTCTTTCTGCAGTCACGCCATATGGCAAAACCCAGCAACAATCCCCTTGCACACTTGGGAACTGACAGAAATTTAACATTCCATTCTGGGTTGGGTAGTCACTCTGTGAGGGCAATCATCAAAAAATCAAGTTAGAGCAGAAGTGGGCACAGTGATGGCCACTGAACCACACCGTCCCCAACAGTACCAGGTCCCATTCCAACCTTTCCAACCAGCCCAGACACATAACCCAGCGTGGGGGAGGAAGCTTCATTTCCCTGGTCCTAGATCAGCTGTTTTCAAAAACTGAACGCATATGTTCTTGGGGAACCAACAGACCTGGTTTTCAAAGATTAAGAGATGGTTACACATGATAAAGAGGTATTTGAGAGAGAAAAAAAAACCCAAAAAACAAAAACCCACGAGGCTCTCTTGAGCTGACTAACTCCTGAATGTCTTTCAAGGCTCAATACAGCCAACACTTCCTCCTGAGGGGGGTGTGTCTTGCCTCCCATTCCGTGCCTGATCTGTCTGGAGCTATTGCTAGTCTGAGACACCAGAATGGGTCCTATGGAAGGGCAGAGGTAGAAGAGAGAGAAACAGCCCCCTTGAGACATTCTACCTGGATTGCCACCACCAACTCTCAAGCTCACTGCTTCCCACTTCATCCTTCATGTCTCCATAACTCACCACCGAGCTCTGGGATTCCTCACTGGGAGCACAGCTCATTTTAAAAGGCTCTTGGAGGCAGATGGGAAAATGTGCAGTTAATGGGTGAACAGGGAATGAATCAAAGGTCTATAGCTGTCATCCAGGATCATACACACACAGAGGCCAGCAGACCAGCAGACCTCTCAGCCTCCTTCATGACCAGAAGAGGCACTCTTCTGTTAACCACGCAGCACGTCAGTGCACTGGCAACGTGCAACACCACCAGCTGCACGGACAGAGGTGTGTGTTCCTCCAGAGCACATTCACTGTGTCAGCAGAAAAGAGACAGCCCGAGAGAAGGAAATGCACTGGAAAGCCTTGTCAGAATCATGGCATATGGTAATATAGAATTTTTGAATTAGTTATTTCTTGCCTCTGAATATAGGTCAGAAATCTAGTAAAAGATGATGAAACCAAGATGTACGGCTGACAGTTAGGCTTCTAGATTAAACTGCCAAAACTTTGTGTGTAAAACTCACTTGTTTTGTAGGATTCTAAACTGAATCATCTTACTGTCAGTGACAAATTATGTCCACAGACTAAAAAGTTTGAATACTTAAATCATAAACATTTAATTAGTATGTATAATAATCCCAGAACCAGGTCATTTGGTATTAACTTAAATTCACCTATCAAAAATGTTCAGTGAGGTAATAATAGAAAAAAATTACACTCACATTATTTCAGTAGCAGAGCCATGTATACCAGGAAATGTAAGCATAGTTGCGTTGTTCATTTTTATGTTATTTAATTTCCTCACTGCAACCTGATGAGGATGGAGGTACTATCTCCAGTCAATAAAATGCCTACGTGCTGCCAGTTCTAGGACACTAGCTCTTGCATGTGTCTATTTGGTATGTTTGTTTACATGTGTTTGTGCAGAGGCACATGCATATGTGTGCCTGTGTGTTGTGTACACCTGACTTCGATGTCAGGTGTCTTCCTCAGCCATTCTCTACTATACTGAGGCAGGGGCTCTTGGTGAACCTGGAGCTCACCGTTGATTCTGGGAAGTTAGGCAGCCATCATGCCCCAGGAGTCCTTGTCCCTGCCTCCAGTGTTGGAATTACATGTGCTGACAACTTCTCTGGCTTTCACATGGGTTCTAGGGATCCAGACTCAGCGTTTTACCTGCTGAGTCATCTCTCCAGCCCTGCGAGGGTGCTCTGAGTGGGAAAGGGGACCATACACAATCCCACGGGCACCAGAGGATAATCCTGGGATAATCCTGGACAAAACGGGATGCTGAGACTTCCAGGAAAAGAGGGAAGCTTAGAGAAGTTTCTTGACTTTCCAGGTTCACACACAGTTCTCAGTCATATTAATGAAATCATAGAAAACCCAAAGAATTTCATGATTTGCTTTGTCAAATGAGATGATTCTGGCTCTTTGGTATTATATTAAAGAATTTAGTTTGTCTCATCTAGGTATCTCATGAGAGGGTATGTAAAAGCCTGGCCTGTGAAATTATGCCATTTCACACATAGATAACAGTGATATAGATAACAAGGGATTGTCACACTGTATTCCTAAATGGGCCGATTTTAGGATCTCTTTTGTTCCATACCTACCATCTGTTAAATGACCAAGCATGAGACTCATATACAAGCTTGTCAGTCTCACAATATCTGCAGACATGTAACCACCATCTATATAAACGAACACTCAAGTTAAGTAGCTAAGAGCAAGTGGCTTAAGGGTTGGTCAATTTGTTCTTTCAAGTGAGCGGATGGTAAAGATTTTAGGCTTAGTGGCCTCTGTCACTAGACTATGCAATTTCTATTCACGTCTGTGATAGTAGTGCAAAAGCAACTGAGAAAGTATGTGCACGAGTGCACAGTCTTCTAGTCAAACGCCGGCCGCCGCTACTTAGACCGTCAGCAGGGCCAGAGTGAGCCTGGGGCGCCCAGGTGCCGGTGCCGACCTCAGGCTTAGGGCAAACTCAAGACTTCAGTGTAAAACAAGATGCATGAGGTAAGCCTTTCCATTCTCAGTAACATGCACTGTGTGGGGTTTGCCCCATCATGAGGTACTATCCACGTCCCTCAGAACACTCTGGCCTCAGACAGGAGTGTAAGTCTATCTATGAACACTTTAGCATTATGTGAAGAGTTCAGATGTCCACCTACTTTCTTACCACTTGAAATAGTTGGGCAAGAATCACCACTAATGTCATAACAACGCAAAACTGGTCTGATCCTGCTGTGTTTTGGACAGCAGGGGTCTATTGATTATTGAAACTGGAAGCTAAGTGTGATCACACGCCTGTTCATGACACATCAGTGTTCTTGTCACCCCTGCAGCTTGTTTCTGCTTGGTTTCCACAGTGGTTGCTCCTTCCTCCTGTAGCATAAAGCACACTGTCTCCCTGACTACGGGCATGAGCTATGACACATGAGACCAGAGGGAAGGGCTCAGTGGAAAGAAGGCAAGATTCCTTCAAGTCACATCTCATGGTAACTGATGGCTATCCCTGTACTTACAGATATCTGCGTAGACAATACAAATGCACGCAACTGCACCGGCCACTGAGGGCAATTTGGGAATGTGTGTTTTAAAAGCCAAGAACAAGAACTGAAAATTATTAGTATTGTTATGGGCCACCTCCCACTTCTTTATTATCTTGTCCTTAGATGCTACCATTTAGCCCCGCTGTTGGGAAGCACGGGTGGGAGGACACAAATATTCCAAACACTGGGGTCCTTAGTGTCACTCCAGCTCCTGTCCTCTGAAAAGGGTTCTACGGAACTCTCGCGGTGCGTCCCACTGGTTACTGAGGCAGACCTATTTTCGGTCCTTTTGCCTAGAAAGGTTCAGTTTCTCAAAAGACAATCAACAACAAAGTGTCTCATTTTGCAAAGTGCAACACAAACAGGGAGGAATGCTGGCCAGCGTGAGGACTAGGAAAGGTAGGCTGGAACCGGGTTTGCGTTCTCAAGGCCTCCAGCCACTGACTGCACTTCCCAGATCCATGACGCGCAAATCTGTCCTATGTCAGGGCTCTTCCAAGCAACTGAGATCACGTATATAACTGAACAATTGCCAGCACCGTAATTAGTCCTTGATAAATGTGAACTCTAATTATTACAGAGGTGTGAACACCAATGCCTTAGCCCACTTGGAGAACACACAACTGTTGATTTACAGTTTTCTGTGCTCCTGTCAAGAAGGTAAAAGCTTGTGTTCTCAAGCTAGTGGTAGTTGTTTACGAGTGTAAACACATTGGTTAGCACTCAATTAACATCTCAGTGTCAGTATCAGGATTTCTGGGGGCCATGATGGGCCACTTCTGAGAACAGAAATTAGTGTCTACTTAGCCAACAACTCTATAAATAAGCACCTGAGGTTACATGTTGGCAGGGCAATGTTAGGAACCTGGCCTCATCCTCCCCCTCGTCCCTTTGCAAGCTGGAGCAAGCTGATACACTTGCCAGCAAGTATCAAAGGTGAATTGTTTGTACATATCCCATTCATGATGAATCACAATTAAATTGTAGGAAAATAGCAATATTGAGTTAAGTTTTAATTACATGTAATGAAGATAAATGGTTAACAAAGCAGGTGGAATTATTCCTTCCTCACTGGCAAGGCATGTTGATCTACCCTAAAGACTGGACTGAAGCTAATTTTGTACTTTCTATAATTCTGCTTCCAGTTTGCCTTCTTGAAAGATCAGTGTGGTAACTATAAAGTTCAATGTAATAGAATTTAACACCGATTTTCTTGTTTTGTGTTCATGTGAATCCTCTGGTGAATGTCCTTTTTTTATGGATGTATAATTATTCCATCTTGGTGTGTGTATGTGTGTGTGTATGAAGCACATATATGATGCATATAGTGTGTTACATATATGATGCATATATATGATATATGCATATATATCACCTATATGCACAAAAAGTAAAAGCTAGCTTCCTACTTAAACTTCTTTCAGTCACTCATAGTGCTATCAGAAAGTAGAAAGTTTATGAAACATTGATCGTGCCAACTGTGAATGCTGGAATTGTCATTTTACCATCATTACTGCCATCACAATGCCTCAAACTTTCCATTAAAAGATAATGGTGGGCTCGGGATGTGGCTCAGCTGTTAGAGTGCTTGTCTAACGTGTAGGAAGCCCTGAATTTAATCTCTGACATCACATTAAACAGGATCAGGAGCCTGCAGTCATCCTGGACATAGTGAGTGAGTTTCAGGCTAGCTTGGGCTACACGATACATGAGAACTTGTTTCAGAAAAAAAGACTGGGAGCGTGCAGCAGGGCCAGGCTATTTCTTCATTTTTCTGATAAATATCCAATTTTGAAGAAAGAAGAATTGATTTGGTGAGAGTAATTAATTACATGTGTACACACAAAACGTTTCAAAAGTGAGTACTCTAGTGTAGACCCCCTATGGAGGTCAGCAGGCAAATGTGTAAGAACCTTTTGAGAGAATGGAGACTAGGAAATAGAAGTCTTATATATGAACCCCAGTCTGTGGGGAAAACTGCTATTAACTACCTCCCTTTGCCAGTAATTGAAGCTATAAAAAGAACATCATTACAGCAAGGATAAGCCTATCTCGCTGTCTGAGGCAGACAGGAAAGAAAATGAAGGCATTCAAATTTTCTGAGTACTCAGTGATCTTGGTATCAATCGACATATAACTAGCCTTCTTCCATTCCAACTGACAGTAGATACCCTTTGCAAGGTATCATCTCTCCTGCTGGGCTGAAAAACCATGGCGAGCTTCCTGCAAAATCTAAAGACACCCTTTAAATCACTGAACACCAGTCAGCAATTTGGGAGTCTACAAAAGCCACATTCTGTTTAAGTGATTCATTCAACCCTATGGCAACCACTAGATAAAATGTAAAAGTTATAGCCAGCTGCTACAAAGCATACAGGGTTTCAGGGTCACAACATCTGTCTCCACAAGCTTATCAACCTTGGTCTTTTCCCACTTCTGAACTGGTTCTATTCGCACCTGTTATTACATTCACTTGATTTATGACCACTGCATTCAAGCTCCTAGTTCTGTTTCTCTTGCCCTGGACTCTCAAGATGCAAACTCCCCAACTTTAAAACACAATTTCCCTAGGATCATGAATTGTAGGCTCAATGACCTTTATTTATGGCTAGATTGCTCTTTGGACTA